>JAGDQO010002561.1:0-44450 GCA_018342035.1 Solanum appendiculatum | reverse complement strand
CCTCAAAAGTCTCTGGTTCTTTTTCATTTTATTCATCTACTAGGGTAGCATTGACATACTTTAGATTTTGCTTTCTGATCCTTGATGACCTTCTAAGTGAAGGGGTGTGTGTTTTATCCATTTAGCTCACCTTCTTTACTTGGTTGTCCGTACAACCAGTTTACCAAGGATTTTGAGCCACACCTTCTTCAATAGTATCTTCATTAGCTTCATCTAGATTCAACTGGATATGAGACGTCCAATACGTCTTTGAGAACATCTCAATCTGGGAACAGTTCCTTATTTGAAGACCACCATGAAGAGGCTTCATCAAATATCACATTCTGAGAAATGCAACACTTTCTCATTGTTTGATCACAAAATCACCACCCTTTTCATTGAATGTCATACCCTCAAAGACACTCCTAACAACCTTCTTGTCCATCGTGCTACATAAATGATTAGGTACAAATACACAGAATACACATCCAAAAACACAAAAATAGCTTAGTGAAGATTTCATATTCCATAGTTTCTTAAAAGGTGAAAGAAAACTTAACCTTTGTTGAGGAAGTTTATAGATCACAATAGCTGCAGTCTTCATAGCTTCCACCCAAAATTGTCCCAGAATATTTTTCCCGTGAAGCAAGTTCCGACAAATTTCTACTAGGTGTCTCTTCTTCCTTTATGCTATGTCATTTTGTTGTGGCATATTTTGACATGTGAAATGGAGATGTATTTGATACTTTTGAAGGAATTCAGATTCATATGAGGTATATTCCCCAAATTGTCAGTTCGCAGGTAAAGAATTTTCTTGCCAACTTCTGCTTCAGCAACCTTTATGAATTCTTAGAATTTTGAAAATGTGTCAGACTTTTCCTTCTAAAAATAAATCCACACTTACCTGGAAAAATAATAAATGAAGGTCAACATATATTTCATCCCACCTATAGAGAATTGCTTGACATGTCTGAACATATTTGACTTAACTAATGTTGGAGTTCTTCGACTGAACTTCATCTATACACAAAAATAAAGGTGAGAAGAAGAGAAGAAAATATTTTCTGGTGGAAAAGCTGATCTTTAATTGAACTGAAATTGTGTTTAAATACAGAAAAATGAAATAACTAAAGCCTATATTCAAGCAACTACTTTGCACATGATTGCATGATAAACAAACTCTTAAAATTAGCAACTTAACTCCTAAAAAACAGCAACTAACTTAAAATGCTGAAGATGGCTAAAAAACTAGAGAAAAAGCAGCAACTTCTATTGGCTAATTACTGCAGTAACTGAGGCAATTAATCAACACTCCTCCTTGGTTCAGTTGCTGCAAATTCCAAGTCTTTCTCTGAGAAATTTGAATCTGCTCCTTGGCAAGGCTTTGGTAAAAATATCCGACAGTTGAAGATCCGTCTTGCAGTACTTTAACCCAACAGATCCTTCTTTCTGCGTGTCTCTCAGAAAGAATAATTTCATATTGAAATGCTTGGTTTTTCCATGAAAAACTAGATTATTCGAGATAGCAATAGCTGCTTGATTATACACGAACACCTCTGTGCAGTTTTCTTGCTGAAAATTCATATCAAGTAACACATTTCTAAGCCATAAGGCTTGATTTGCAGCAGCAGTTGCTGCTATGAATTCAGCTTCAGCCATTGATTGTGAAACAATCTCTTGCTTCTTAGAACACCAAGAAAATACTCCTGAACCAAGATTAAAACAATAACCAGTGGTACTTTTTATGTCATCGAAGAGCCACCCCAATCACTATCAGAATACCCTTGCAACACATATAGAACTTGATTCAAAAATTCAATGTTCCCTTAACATATCTTATCACCCTTTTAGCTGCTCTAAATTGAGTGTCAGTTGCACAATTATTGAATCTAGATAGAAGACTTAAAGCATATATAATGTCGGGTCTAGTGGTTGTAAGATACATGAGACAACCAACCAAACTCCTGTAAAGAGTCTCATCCACTTTTTCAGCTTCATCATTCTTACTCAACTTCTCCTTCTGACACATTGGGGTAGTTGTCTCTTTGCAATTTTCCATTCTGAACTTTTTCAAAATGTCTTCTGCATACTTCTTTTTATAGATGAACACTTCATTTTGCTCTTGCTTGATTTCCATTCCCAGAAAATACACCATTTCTCCCAAATCTGTCATCTCAAAAGTATGTTGCATATGTTCTTTAAATTTCTTGACAAGTTCATTATTACTTCCATTAACCAGTAGATCATCTACATACAGTGAAATAACAAGAAAATTAATTTCATCACCTTTATGTAGAAAGTAGCTTCACTAAGGCATTTTCTAAAGCCCAGTTGAACCAAATGTTCATCATTCCTACTGTACCAAGCTCTGGGTGCTTGCTTTAGTCCATACAAAGCTTTTTTGAGCTGATGCACTTCATCTTCATGCCCTTTGACTATAAATCCTTCAGGTTGCTCAACATAAATTTCCTCCTTAAGAAATCCATTCAAGAATGCAGATTTAACGTCTAACTGACACACTTTCCAACCATTTTGTGCAGCTATAGCCAACAATAATCTTATGGTTTCTAATCTAGCAACAGGAGCAAATGTATCAGAAAAATCAATACCAAAAATTTGAGCATACCCCTTTACAACTTGTCTGGCTTTGTGCTTGTTGATAGAGCCATCTGCAATCAACTTGGTTCTGAAAATCCACTTCACTCCTATGACTTTCTTGTCTTTAGGTCTTTTCACAAGTTTCCATGTCTGATTCTTCTCAATCATGGTGAGTTCCTCCTTCATTGCAGCTCTCCATTTTGGATCTTTCTTTGCTTCCCAAAAATTTGTTATCTCAAGAACAACCATATTGCATCTCTGATAGATATTAAAAAGAGATCGTGTGCCTTGTACCGGGATATCATCCACCAATTTATCTTCTTTCAGCTGGAGCATTGTTCTTTGATCTAGAATGCATGTTGGTTCTGCTTCTTTCCAGTTCCATTGTTCATCTTCCATGAAATGCACATCTCTACTTATTAGGATTTTCCTTGTATGAGGTTGGAAAACCCTGTAAGCCTTAGAAACAGTGCTGTAACCCACAAATATTCCAGCTTCCGCCTTTTTATCCAACTTATCTCTTTTAGCCTGTGGCACATAAGTAAAGCACAAGCATCCAAACACTTTAAGATTTTTCAAAAAAGGTTTATAACCATACCAAACACATATCTACAATACTACAAAACAGGGAAAAACTATCATGAACTAAAAAATAACAAAGTACCAACTGAAAGATAAAATACAGCCATACTGCAGACTTAGCAAAACTAGAAAATAGGGCTGATGTTGGACAACTTTAATACTTGACCTGGACCCGCTGCCACCCTTAGTCACACATCACAATCACAACGAATCAAATCTCACTTGTACACCCAAGTAAACATATTCATTGCATGAGATTGGAAACGAGCTAACATTTCAGTGATACCTTTCTGTTTTCTTAACCATACATTATACAAGTAATACTTGTTGGAAATGCTATAGAAAATGCCTTCTTCAGGAACACTTGTATCGAATTAACCAAAGCTTGAGGCATGTTAGACATTGTCCTTAAGGATAGTGCACCCGGTATAGGTGTATCCCCCGAAATTCAACGAGCACTTCTAGTATAAAACTAGGAGTCAAAAACTAACAAAGATTCTTTTAAGATAAAACCCAGGAAATAGAATGTAGGAGGAAAGTTTTCTCTTAGAGATATATTAATCTCATACTCTTTGTGATAGAGGAATGAAAATATTCATAGGAAAACATACATGAGGTTAAAGCCTCCAACAGATACAGAGGATTAACGGCAATAAGATTAGTGGCAAATGCTGCAACGGTAGTTTTAGGAGTCAATATGCAACATTAAAAAGGTATTAAAATAATGAACAATCAAGGTCATTTAAGGTAGGAAATTAAGAATGCCAACATAATCTTTTCTCAAAATGAAAATCATTAAGGCTATTCAATTGTAGAATCAATTGTCTGTTACAATTGTTTATGGGAAGAAATATTTCTATTTGAGATATAGAACCATTGTTTTTCTAAAAATCCCCTACATATCTCTAAATAAATATTAAGGAATAAAACGAAATAAGAAGTTTTGTTGGATTTTCATATATGAGTACAATGCATTAAATCTGGTATGCGTAGACTATGAATCAGATCTAGATAAAACAAGATTAAACTTACAGAACCATTGGTGAAGTTTAGAACTTCTATGAACCAATAATTCTTTTATAAGTCCGGTGTCTTATTCTATCACATTATACCTGCACAATCTTTGTCATTATCATGGTTTTGCTCTAAAAGGCCATGCATGTGTCCCGGAATTCATGAGTACTCTAGAAACATATCACAATTTCATAGAAGTTGCACCACTTAATACTTATATAGGTCCAATCATCAAGCGGATTCTGCAGAGTAATACACGACCTATAAAGGATATGAATTGGATTAAGAGTTCTAACTCAGCCTCACTTTACATTGCAGATTGTTGCACTAAATTCACACATCATAGGAGTGACATAATTTTATAGCGATTCATGGGATCCCCAATCACATAGGTTGGGTTACCATCGTTGTTGATCTTCTCAAATGACAAAAAGTCTTAACCCCCCCGCCCCCCCTCAATGTTTCATTTAGTCAGTGAATTGATCAGATTCACCTCCAACTACACATAACTTATTTACATAAATAACTCATCTTACTGCAGTATTTTAGCACATTGTGTCTCAAATTGCTAGTGAAAAAATTATTTTTCACTATAGCTATTTCTGTTTGGCAAGCACAACATATGACCACAAAAAAACTATATGTTGGTTATATTTCAATTGGAATATATACTTACTAAGAGTTCTCTTAACCACTTAGTCTCTTTATCAACAAATTTGTAAACAATCAACTTTATTTAGTTGATTTTTCATGTTGTGACACCACACCGATCACTAGCGAATTTTGAAATTCACATTGCATCATCGTACATTTTTAATAAAATAAAAATTTGTACCATCACTAACAAAATTATAAAAAATTCATCAATAGAGTCAACAACATTTACTTTTTCAACTATAAACGTTCCCTTCGATCACATTACTATATATATATATATATATATGTAAAATTGTATTAGCATACTATCAAAAAAACTTATCATATTTTCATTCTTAGGATCAGGGACCAGAACCTTAATAAGTCACCCCTACACTTTCAAATATTTCATAATAGAGGGATAACTTTTTTACAGTTTATAAAAACTTCAATTTTGTATGTAACATAAAATTTATACATTAAAATATCAAAACCTTCATCATTACTCTCAACAAAAAACAATTATATATCTAGAGAAAATATCCACAAATGTGACACAATAACATCTTCCACCTCCAATCATTATTTATACAAGTCTCAAAAGTTTCAAAATGATTAACTCTTAGATTCTTAGAACATAAGCATGTAATTTCTCAGTATGCTCAATTTCAATACAATCTCACACTTAAAAAATACTTGAGAATTTATAGAAATAATATCTCATGCACTCTTAAAATAAGATAAACTCACTACTGGAAAATAGGCCTATGGCAATGCAGGGAAAACCGTTGCTATAGATAGACAAACCGTTGCCATAGATCTAGAGCAATGGTTTGTCACGCGTGTCATTAGCTCGCTTGGTCATAGAGCTATGGCAACGGGTTGTACAACAATTGTAACTTTGCATTGCCATAGACACTCTAATAGCAACGGTTTTGTTATCCTTCTTATGCGACAAAAATAGTTGGCAAGTGCAATGGTTTATAAACGTTGCCGTAGAACTTATATTGCAACGGTTATTTCCTTTATAACAACGGTTTTTTTGATAATAAATCAATGGTTTCCTGTTCTATTGCAACGGTTCCCTGTTCTATTGCAATGGCTTATTTAATCTATTGCAACGGTTCTAACAACATATTATACAATGATCTATACGAAATAGAAATTGTAGTTGTAATAAGTCACTATTAATATATATATATAATAAATTATAATACAATATGAAACACATATATAATTAGTTGTCCTTCCAAAAAGTTTTATAAACATTCATAATTCAAAATATCTAACAAGAGATAGGCCGGGTAATAATATACCCCTAATAGCAAAACATATGTTCAAACCCAAATCATTCGTTAAGGTTTACATGAGTACTAATGAGTTATGATATAAGTAATAAAATGCTCAGTAGCACTACGAATATTAGAACATCTATCAACAATTCAAAAATATTCTTAAGTAAGGTCAAGATCATCTTCACTGCTATGATCTTCTCCCCTTTCTTCATCATTTTCGAAACCTACAAAAAAGAATTTGCATGAAGATATCCGTTTGATAACAAGTTAAAACCTCAATCAAACAAAATATTAACAATAACTTTAAGAAGGAGACAGTCACTATGTTACTTTCTTCATTGGCAGAAAATCCCTAAATCCCAATATCTCCATAAACCCAGCTCAAATGAAAGGCAAAAATGCAAACTCCTCTTCATCAACTAGTACGGATGAACATTCATTTGCTACTAAGATTAAATTTAAAGCATCTACACCCAACAGATGAACCCAGAATCGCACCGGCAAAACAGAGACGATGAAAATGGGAAAATCAGCAGTCATATATTTTCTCCCATAAGGATTACTTTGAAACTTTAGTTTGATTGCAAATTCACTATTTTGGATAAATTTACTTATAATAAGCCTAAGATAGATGTGATTAAAAAAAATTATCACCCAAATTTCCTTCAGAGCTACTGTACGTTAAGATCACTCATGTAGACTCTAAACATATTTACATTGATGTGGAGAATTTGTATGATTATAAGTTAATGTATTTGAAGAGATTTATTGACATCAATGAACACCATTTGAAAATTTCTGGGATTTCAAACATACAAAAGTAGAACAACAAAAACTGTAAATTGACAAATTGGAGAAACTAGAATCATGCACCAGATGCATTCCACGAACAATGAAATTTGGCATTCTAATAGTAAGATGATGAGAATCAAGAAGATAGATTTTTGGAACTTGATGTAGTCAATAATGCTCACTTTTAAATAGGATACATTATGAGCTAAAGAAAACACAACTACTTTAACCGAGTAAATGCAAAATTGAAGACATATGCAGAATTGGGAGTTTAATGATAGCGAGTGCAACCTACAAACAATTTCATACTCAAGCAACAGAGCAGTTCAATAATCAGACATTAACAGTTCAATACTCCAGCAATTCAATACTCAGGCAACAGTTCAACACTGCAGCAATCCAATACTCAAGTTGCAGTTCAATACTCAGGCAGGTCAATACTTGGGCAACAATTCAATACTCAGGCAGGTCAATACTCGAGCAACAAATCAGTTTACTACTCAGGCAACAATTCAATACTTTGGCAGGTCAATACTCAAGCAATAAATCAATTAAATACTCAGGTGGATATGCAAGCAAATGATCATGTCTTCTCAATATTTAGGCATTTCACCCAATCTAGTTTGTTCTAACAGCAAGCAATAAATAGTGACGTGCATGAATCATGATCGAGTTGTTCAAGATAGCATATAAGAAGAAGAAAATCTTGAATAGAGAGGGAAGAAAATAGTGGTATAAGAGGAAGAAGAAGAAGAAGTAAAAGAATTGACCTTGATTGTTACAGCCAACAGATGGACGATTGAGTAGTTCAAGAGTAGCCCCATCTTTGGGCGAACCAACAGTGAATTGTAGCATATTAGGATCAAGTGTTAATCCTGGATTCAGACGCTGAAGCTGTGAAATGATGTTTATTGTAACATCTCTTTCCATTGTATCTTTTTGCGCATTGAATTTTTCTTGCATTCTTTGTTGCATCCTCTCTTCCATTTCCTCAATTATTTTCTGCATCATTTCATCATCAACAGTTTGTGAACAGGGACATAATCTCCCTGTTTATGTTTCAAAAGAGTCTTGGTTACTCCACGTCCATATAATCTTACTCGACCTGGATGATCTTGCCCCATAACTGTTCTAAATGCGTCAACAGATTGAGTAACATCTTCACTTTCTTGAGCTTCTATCCTCTCCATTTCAGCCTACAAATCAGGTTCAAGATAAGACAGTTTAACTAAATTGAACTGATCATTTATATATAAGAACAAAAATTTCATATCAATCAACATAGAATCAGAAAATTTCATACTATTTTGGTAGTTGTATCTTCATATGAGTCCTTGTATACTCGACAAGGTTTTCTTTTTCTAGTAGCCACAAATAACTCCTTACTTGACAAAGCATCAGGAGTTCCTTCTTTTTTTCCTAATTACATGCAAGTCATCATTAAAATCTTCCTAAATAAAGTGAACAAGCTCATAGTAACTATACGAGAAAACATTAAACTTCGCGAATTATAGCAAAACTTGTCTTGCCAACAGTGTGTGGATACCTCAACTTCTTTCGATTCTCTTTATTAGTATGGGACGTCTCCTACAAATAAACGAAGTCATGCTTCAAGCAGATACTAGAAGTAATGGAGAAAAAATACTCATGAGCTATTCATGATTTATTTATCACCTTAGCTTCATCAGTTCCAATATTTAAGTATTTCCTTAAATACAGATTCTGAAACAAATTTAGGCTTGTTTGCCATTCGAATTTCATCATCGGCATAGGCATAGAAGTGCATTTTCTTCAACCTGCACTTATACCCTCTCCAAGCAAGTTTAATTTCTCCCAAAGCCCAATCTTTTCCAACTTTAGGAATATCATATTTTTCCTACAATTTGATCCAACTAGATCAGCACAAGAAATATGAAATATTTTCAACCAAATAATAAAACATTGAGAACATCAAACCTTGATATAGTTCCACATATTATCATGCGTCTTCAACATCTTCCAGTTAAATACATTAAGAGGACAGAATGTTCCATTTCTTGCCAATGTGCCAAGGAAGCTGCCCAATTCATTTACCACTTCTTTAGTAGGACCAATGGGTTGGTTCAACTCATTTAGCACGATCAGTTTATGCTCACTCCGTTAATGTACAATCTGCATTTATGTACCACCTCTTTTTTTCTTGTTTAGGGTAGGGTCTACAATAATATGAACAAAGATTTATAGTTATTCAGACAATTTTTGGAATAATATGAACTTAAATCTATATATGCTTGCCTTGTTCCTCTGATTGGTTATTTCCTTCAAGATTGGCAGAATTTTGTGGACATTGCTGCATTTGTTCCTGAATTGGTTGTGATGCAGGAGTTCTAGGAAGTTTTGACTGTTGTTGCACTTGTTCATATGCTACTTGTGATACGGGAGTGGTAAAATCCGGCAACAGTTGTTGCACTTTCTCATGTACTGTTTGTGCTGTAGGAAAGGTAGAATTCAAACACACATGTTGCACTTGTTCCGACACTTGAGATTCATCTAGAATGTAGTTCGAGTTCCTTTTGTGCTTGTGATACTTTTCATTTGACTTCATAACTTGAACAACTGAAATACACTCAGAGTTCTGTTTGTGCGTGTGTTTCGATACCTTTTTAATTCGTAAAGAAGCAAGTGATCCAGCTGAAACATAGTTTAAATTCTTAACTTTCTGGCCTTTTGTCACACACGTTTCTTGATTCATGATTGTTCAAGTCTTTGCAATTTCAGAAAATTAAATATAAAATTGGTTAGAAGAAAGCATTCAAGTTAATTTTATTCTCTTCATAGGAATGAAGCATTCTGCAAACAAATAGTATTAATGTTGCAACTTCTTTTTCTCTATCTGTTACTTGAAATTTGTCGGAAGCTAAAGAAATATAAAATGTAGGCCTTAGGCTTCAAGATTTCATAATACACATAAGAAATATACCTTTTGTTAGAAAGCTAACTATCGGATCTAATGTTTCTCATAGTTTAAGATCTTAACACCCAACCTAGCTTTTATACAAGTTCTTATACAACAAAGCTAACTTTTGCACTCATAATTAATACAAATAAGAAATATACTTTTGTCATAAAGATAACTATTTGATTTAATATTTCACATAATTTAAGATCTTAACACCCAAGCTAGCTCTTATATAAGATCTTATACAACCAAGGTAACTATTGCACTTAATAAACCTCATGAATAAAACAAACCTCACTCTCGTTACACATACATAAAATAATAAAATAGCACAACAGAAATGAAAAAAAGGATCACATAATCATTTAATAACTTTGTCCATAAATCAACCGAAAGTAATGATAAAAGTAATAACCACAAAAAAAATGAAAATAACAATGAGCATATATTTAAACTAAACTTCAATGTCTAATCATATGCCTCCATCCAATCCCAATCTGTTTCATCAACATCATCCTCCTCTTCTGACGTTTCTACAATTGTATCTTCTGAATGTTGTGCATTAAATGGAATATCAACAATATCAGCGGCCACATCCTCTCTTGACCATCTAATTAATGTCACCCTCATCTAATCTAGCTGAGGAACCAATGTCATCATTAGGCTCCCTCCAAAATATGTCTCCTATATTAGGACATTTCTCGTCCTTTAGATCATATAAATCAACAGGAACTTTATTCCTTGCATAATAAACATCTTTCTCGATTGGATCCAAGACATAAAACACTTGATAAACTTGTGATGACAACACAAAAGGGTCATCTTTACTGCATAACTTGTTGAAGTATACTTGAGTTAATCAATATTCATCTGCTTCATTCTGAAACCAATCACATCTAAACAATACAACACTTAAAACAGCCATAATAATCAATCTCAGTGATATCTTGAAGAACTCCATAATAAACAACATTTGCATCTATGGGATTTTGGTCCAGAGCACTAGCAAAACTATCGGTTGTTGCCGATAAAGTCACTCCACTATTTTGAGTTATACATGGGGCATCATGCTTTTTTTTATGAAATCGATATCCATTGATAAAATATGCAGTATATTTCTTGGCCACCATATTAGGCCCTTTAGCTAGCCATAATAAATGTCGAGGAACTTCAACATTTTTAACTTTATCTTCAAACCAATTGCTAAATTCACGACTATGATTCCTTTCTCTTGCCCATGCATTCAATCTACTATGATTACTCAGTATGTTCTTATGTTCCCTGCAACATGAATATTGAAAATTTAATTACTAGGCCTTTATAAATCTTAATTTACCTTATCCTAACAAACAAATGAATTTTAAAATGTAAATAATTGTTATATAATTTATCTTACTTGATAAGATTTTCTACTTGTTCATCTCCTGTATTGAAAAGGGCATACCGATGTGCTTCATGACGTAACTCTGAATCCATCAAAAAGTGTAATCTTTTTTCTTCTCACTTCCAATTGGATGGCCTATCTTAGGGAATATAGGTGACAAATTTTGATCGCAATCCTCATCCTCAGTTTGGTACCTACTGAATCTTATCTTCACGCCATCATGTAGGTATCTCGAACTACGATTCAAGCAATCTCTACCCACAACACCCTCTACTATTAATGCTTCTGGACATTTTTTATTACGCATTAGCCCCTTAAAGTTATATAGCTCTCTCTCAATGGAATACATCCAACGAAGATGAGTCGGACCCCCAAGCTTAATTTCATTCACTAAATGAATAGGCAAATGTAGCATTATGTCAAAAAAGGCTGGATGAAAAATCATTTCAAGATCACATATTATTTCAACAATTTCAGACTCTAATTTTTCAAGATATGTTCGCCTTATTACCTTACTACATATGGCTCTAAAGAAATTGCCCAACCTTATCAATGTCAACAAAACTTTCTTGGGCAATGCCTTTCTAACGGCAACCTGAAGCAAGTAATGCATCATAAAATGAGCATCATGACTCTTGTACCCTGATATTTTCATCTCTTTCACATGCGCGTGATATGATATATTTGAAGCACACCCTTTAGGTAACTTGGCATTTTTTAAGATAGTGCAAAATAGCCTCTTTTGTTCTGGCTTCATGAAGAATGATGACTGGGCCAAACTTACATTTACATCATCATCTTCTATTGGCTGTAGCTCCTTTCGTATTCCCATTTCTCGCAAGTCATAGTGAGAATTTACATGATCTTTTGACTTTCCATCTATCTCTAATAAAGTCCCAAGCAAACTATCACATATATTCTTCTCTATGTGCATCATATTAAGATTGTGCTTTAATTTGTTATGTGCCCCATATGGAAATTCAAAGAAAATAGATTTTTTTCCACGGACCCTTATTATCCCGAGATCTTCTTTTTTACCCTTTCCAAAGTCATTCTTGAATTAATGCAACTCTTCAAGCAATTCTATGCCCAACAAAGGAGTAGGTGCAGGTCTATGCTCCTCCTTACCATCAAATGACTTCTTATCTTTTCGTAATGGATGATAAGGAGGTAAAAATCTTCGATGACACAAATAACATATCTTACAACTATGTTTAAGATATTGAGAGCATGTGTCATAATTACAAGTAGGGCATGCCAATTTTCCCTTAGTGCTCCATCCTGAAGCATTGCTAGTGCCGAAAAATCACTAACTGTCCACATTAAGGCTGCACGCATTTGGAATGTCTGCTTGGTTTCAACATCATATGTTTCTATGCCAGGTTCCCATAGTTCCTTCAGTTCTGCAATTAGCGGTTGTAGTACACATCTATATCATTTCCAGGAGATGATGGGCCTGTATGATCATTGATAACATAATATACTCCGGCATCATACAAATCCACGGTGATAAATTATAGTTCATCAACATAATAGGCCACGTGCTATGAGAAATACTCATGGTTTGAAATGGGTTGAAGTCATCACTTGAGAGACCCAGCCTAATATAATGAGGATCTATAGAGAAGTCTGGATGTAAACGATCAAAATCTTTCCATGCTTCCTCATCAGTAGGATGCCTTAAATTTCCATCATTAGGTCGTTCATTAGCATGCCATCTCATTGCAACGGCTGTTTCAGGACACATATATATTAGCTGAAGCCTAGGCTTTAAAGGCAAGTGCCTTAAAATCTTTGTAGGAATTTTTGAGCTTGCATTAGTTGACGCAGCACCAATATTTTTCCATCTAGAAGACCCACAGATAGAGCAGTTATCGCCTTTCTCATTGTCCTTCCAGAATAAAATGCAATCATTTGGGCATGCGTGTATTTTTTCATAATTAAGAACTAAATCTTGTATCACTTCTCTTAACAATTCTAACAAGTCTGAAAATGCCATATTACTCAACCCATGCAAGGTTTTAAACAAGTACAATCGAATTATGAAACTCAATTTGGTAACATTTTCACACTCCGGATATAACGGTTGTTTTCCATCCTCCAATAATTAAAAAAAAAAATTTGCATCTTCAGATAGTCCCTCTCCCGCTCCTTCTCCATGCCCCGATTCATCTTCCACATTTCTAAATGTATCATGAAGTAGCCTATCAATATCATCACGCAAATTAGAACCTTCATCATCATTGATTGGATGAGGTGTATTTCTCGCAAAAGACTCTTCTCCATGAAAAACCCATTTAGTATAACTATCAACGAACCCGTCAACAACCAAGTGATCCTCCACCACATTTCTATAATGCCAAAGGAGCGGCCGAAACTTGGTTAGCCTCTTGCTCCACATTCTCATTTGCGTTCCTCCTCACAAAAGCTCTTTTAGGTGCAATATCCTAAAAAGCGTAGGACATGGATTAAGAGAGGAACGTATAGAGTTAAACTCTAAATCACGATTCTAGAATATGAAAGAAGTGGAATTTCCTAACATCTTTTAGCTTCTTATTCATAAATGTGGCGTGCTTCACACTTATGAACAAGACTCTACTAGACGTGGCTTTGAGACATCCTAGGACCTTTCTAAACCTTGCGCTCTGAACACCAAGTTTGTCATGACCCAAAGTGCCCCCTAGGTGTGACATGGTGTATAGGACCCCGAGAGGCCCCACACAAGCCACTTAGCATACATATACATAAGGTAAAGAAATAAAATGAGGAAAGAGATAGAAAATCTCATAAAAGTAAAGAGTTTACAAGAGAAAATCTTGACTATGTCTCAAAAGCCATCTAATACAATAGAATGATCGGGACGTATCCCGTACATCATATAAAAGTTTCAAACTGAAAAGGTAAAGGAAAGCAATAAGGTCTCTTAGTCCCCGAAGCATGAAGACTCGACAACACTGATAGCTCGAACTCTGAAAGCAACTAACCACGAGAGTGTGAAAGATGACTGTCTGACCCTACATTATAAGAGAATGTAGGCACAAGTATGCATTATTACGTGGAATGTACTAAGTATGAAGCAAATGCATATAATCGCATAAATCATGCCAATGAGATATGAACATGAACATGCAATGACCAAACTAAATCATGTGACAATAGGGTTAGAAACTCAATGCATACACATGGTCAATGCAAGCTATTCATATCATAAGTCTTGTCTCGTGAGATGCTTCTAGTACCCTAGTTCATTATTATGGGATTTTTATGTTTAACCGGCATAGACCATGTGAGCTATAACATGGAATCCAGTGTCTGCCCCACACCAAAAAAGGGGAGTGATGTCTACCCCACACCACTAGAAGGGGTTTCCTACTTGCCAAGGTAAGGACCATAAATCTGTAGCTTACGTGGATCCACGAGCTATAAGTCTATCTGAGACAAAAACCTATGAGGTACGTAGTTCTGGGACTTAGGGATTGCTACTAAAGGTCCACGGACGCTAAATGGAAACCTTCATCCCAAATGCCCGCTCGGTGCTAAGTAAACTCCCAAGGAATAGTCAATTAAAATTATTCATATTTTATCCAAGAAAGAGGTACATCTAGGGTTACCAAATCCAAGCTAAGATCATATCAAGATGTTTCAACTACCATGGGCTTGCCCCAAGCTTACGTCATTAGCATAGCTCCTGATCGATTCATAGGTGAGGAAGCCTTTCAACCATATGAACCCTAATTTATGTGATAAAACCTTTCACATTCTTATTCTTAGCTTATTGTGAAGAAAACCTTTTCACAACTCATTGATGCCATCATCTATATACACCCTAGCAATTATAAGCATAATTCTCATGAAACATGCATCTCTTATGCAAGCTATCCATATACATGCATCTCTTATGCAAGCTATTCATATGTTCATAAATCATGATCTATTATGGGTACATGTCAATTCATCTTAGAATCATGCAATAAACTAGAATCATGCATATTTTCATCAATTTCATAAGTTCATAAATGCATGAATCATACTTCATCATGAATTCATAACTAGAAATCATGGCTCATGCATGGGTTCATAAAAATTTCTACTTAAATCATATAAATCACGCTAGATCATGCACTAGATTACTTTATCATGCTAGATCGTACACCAAGAATCATAAAATCAACAATTGGAATCATAATTGAAGAACCCGACTGATAAAAATCCTAACTCAATTTGGGGAATTAAACCTTGAAAATTGAAGAAAACTAGGGACTCAATGGAGAAAAGGACTCCAATGGTGAATGCTAACATACCTCAACAATGCCCACAAGAAATGGCTAAAAATCGATGACCTTCAATGGAGGATCCTAACTTTTCTTCTTCCTTGAGAATTGAGAGAACTTTCTAGAGAGAGAATTATTTGGGAAGTTGGGAATTTTGAGAATGAAAATAATGAAGGGAAATTTGGGATGAAAGACTTATATAGTGGGTCAATTTAGGGACAAAGTCGTAATTAAAAAGACTTACAATAATTGGGAAAAGACATAAAAACCCCTGAAAATAACTTCCGGATGAAGTCTATGGTTCCAACCTACAGTCCGTAAGAATTCCTACGGACCGTCTTGTTGGACCGTAGAAAACTTCAAAGACCCAAAAAAAATCTAGAATGCTTTCTATGACTTTGATCTACGGTCCATGGAAAGACCTACGGTCCGTCCTGTTATCCCGTAGACTCAACTTCAGAGACTATATTTTCAAAACTTTTTACCCTCATTCTACGGATGCATTCTACGGTCCATCAACTGGTCTACAACCCATAGATTGCATCCGTAGAAAGTGACTCTGGGCCAAATATTGAAAACATTTCTCTTTCGAAAACTGAGGTGTTACAATTATGTCTAGTGAAGATAAGGGAACAATTAACATACATGCAAAATTCTCAAATAAAACGACATATGAGCATATCATGTATAAACTTTTAAAGAACACCATAAGAATCACAAGGAACAAAATTCTTCTCTTTCCAACTCTTTCAAAGCTAAGCTTTCATATCATGATGTTCATATTTGGATAAACTTTTAAAGAACACCATAAAAATCACAAGGAACAAGGAACAAAATTCTTTTGGATCACATCATGTATAAACTTTTAAAGAATACCATAAGAATCACAAGGAACAAAATTCTTTTGGATCACATCATGTATAAACTTTTAAAGAACGCCATAAGAATCACAAGGAACAAAATTCTTCTCTTTTCAACTCTTTCAAAGCTAAGCTTTCATATCATGATGTTCATATTTGGATAAACTTTTAAAGAACACCATAAGAATCACAAGGAACAAAATTCTTTTGGATTACATCATGTATAAACTATTAAAGAACACCATAAGAATCACAAGGAACAAATTTCTTCTCTTTTCAACTCTTTCAAACCTAAGCTTTCATATCATGATGTGTATGGATTTCTATCTAACGACTAGAACTAATACTAGGTAGAAGACGTGTAACTTTGAATTTTCCAGATTGTTTATGTCAAAATGGCATTCTAAGTAACGTTCGGTTAATGTTCTTTTCTTTTCTTTTCAACTGTCTCTATTCTCCCACCTTAAAAGATCCCAAGAACTGAAGCATCAGAACAACAAAAATGTAATCTTTAATAAATTTAACAATATAAAGTTTGTATTCACTTTCTTTTCTTCCGCTTATGACATAAACTTGAATTATCAATTCTAAAACAGTTTCTCCAAAGAGTTCAAAAACAAATCCTCGAAACAGCTCTAATGTTTCTCGGCTGTAACAATTCTAATTTTAATTTCTAAGTTTAAATTCTCATTTGTACCAGAAATACCTATTAAATTTGAATCATGTTTTCGCACAACTATCTCAACTCGTAACTTTATGATCATATCTCAACTCCAACGAACAGTTAGATATTATTATAAATTTCTCAAATTTACATTAAAGCACTACTCATTAATGGTAGATGTCTATCTTCATACAATAAGTAAAATCGAAAAAAACTAAACAATAGACAGCCAAAGTTCAAGCATATAAACAATAGTGTATTGACATTTTCTTAGAGGTATCAACTTAACGCAGACTAAATCTTTAATAGAAAATCTATATGAATATACACAAACTCAATAGTTTTAAGAAATAAAAACGTACCCCCAATAGTAGTCAAGGACAAGTTTTTTTCTCAGCTACTGTCATTGATTTCTTTCTTCTTCAACACACTAAAAAAATCTACAGTTCAAATAATCGACCCAATTGACTTTATAGTTCAGAGAGAATAACCTAAAATTAGAAAATAAGTCAAAAATAGGCATGAGAAAATAGAGAATATAACCTAAAATTAGGGCATTATGAAGTTGAGCAGTGAACTCGATCTGTGCAGCAAATTTGGGAGCTTTGGATTGAGTTAGAGAAGCACAACACAACAACCATTTTAGAACTGGAGACAGAGATTTCAGAACAACGATTTTGGTGTGAGTTGAGCAGCACAACACAACCAAATACACTCACACCAGCAACTATTAGAACAAAAAATGGTTGACTGATGTCGATTTGGGCGAACTGGACACCGGCGATGATTAGGGCGAACTGGACACCGGCGATGATTAAGGCGAACTGGACACCGGCGATAATATAAACCAATGACGATGAAAAGACAGTGTTATTCTAGAGATAACACCCGAAAAAACGTTTTGTTATTTTTGGGAAAAGAAAAATAATTAATTTGGTATATATGTTTTGGCGGTTTAGTAAATATTCTAGGAAAAAAAAGGAGGGAAATATATAATGCCCACAATGTGTAAACACCCATTGCTATAAACAATCAATTGCAACGGTTACGAATAACCATTGCAATACCAAATCTTTTGCAATGGTTCTGACTTTATTGAAACGGTTTTCAAGATACCATATATCCATATCGTCGTGGACCTTTGCAATGCTTATAACCGTTGCTATAGACTTCTATGGCAACACTTCTCAAGCCATTGCCATACAATCTGTTGTTGTAGGCCCAATTTAATAAAATTTACAAGTTTAATATGTCACAATTCAAATGAATCAATCAAGTAAATATAAGTACTAGCATTTTCATTTCGAAACATATTAGCCAAAAGTAAATTATGCTTAAAATATTCATGATCACCCATAACAACATTTGTTAACACATTTTCAAATTCAAATAGAACCTCCATTCAACCTTTTCTCATAATTCTACAAGAATCAAATTGCACGAATGTTAATACCATGTACCAACTCAGATAATGCTAATATTTTTTATATGTGCGTTTAATATGAAGAACTCTTTCATTCTAAGAACTTGAGTAGTTCTAGAATCACCAACCTATATAAATTTTTCTTCTTTTCTAATTTGGGTGTAGAACACAAATAATTTTAGTTAGCACGAATGTATTCAACAATACTAAAGTCTAACACCCAATTTCTCACTTTCACATATTAGCAACAAGATTCGCTTGAGAAATTACCACAATAATTTTATATCATTGCTTAGTGAAATTTATTTTTACTTAAGGGAATCTTCATTTCTCTGAATTCTTATACACATTGAGGGGTATGATGACTTAATTTACCACATACAAATCCATTAAAATAGTAAAGAAGTGTGGTACATGCCTTAGCCTATTTCAATAAATATCCACTCCAACTTTCTGTCTCCCCTTTCACTTTGAAAAATACTTCAACAAACTCAGATAATTTCTTTTCCATCTGCATAGTAGTACAAATCACATTCCAAACAATTGATAAGCATCATGAGGAAATTTGAACAATAGCACCTGAATGATACAATCTTTTCAATTTTATTTTGGGAGAGGGAGGTAGTATTTTTCGTAAGAACACAGTTTAAAATATCCTTAAGATTGTTGAAACTCTTACGGAAAATACTTTTTTTACGAACACTTGTTTGAAATTCACCAAAACTTGAGGCGTGTTAGACACTGTCCTTAAGGATATTTCACCTGTTATAGGTGTGCCCCTCAGAATTCAAGCTCCTCTAGTATAAAACTAGGAACCAGAAACTAACAAAGATTCTTTTAAAATAAAACTCAGTACAATATAATATAGGAGGAAAGATTTCTCTTAGAAATATATTAATCTCATACTCTTTGTAATAAAGGAAGATAATATTTATAGGGAAAACATACATGGCGTTAAAGCCTCCAACGGACAGAGAGGATTAATGCCAATAAGATTAATGGCAAATAATGCAACAATAGTTTTAGGAGCCAATATGCAACATTAAAAAAGGTATTAAAATAATGTACAATCAAGACTATTTAAGGTAGGAAATTAATATCGTCAACACAATCTTTTCTCAAAAGGAAAGCCAATAAGGTTATTCAATTGTAGAATCAATTGTCTGTTACAATTGTTTATGGGAAGAGATATTTCTATTTGAGATATAAAGCAGTATTTTACCAACAATACTAACGAAGCAGTTAGCAAGCTCATATAACATAAACAGGAAACAACAACCATCACCTACCTTGAATCAGGCCCGGAATGCTCTATAGAACCTGAGTTTTTTTCTTGTTATGATACCTAGCTTGTTCTTGGTCTACAAACAATCAACATGATTGATAATCAGACCCAAATGTCCTAAATACACCCGAATTATATTCTAATCCCAAATCCCATACTAATTTCATGGTATTTCTGCACAAACCAGGGTTTTTTCACCATTATATAAACCCCACCCTCCCCTAAAGTTATCACCATAGATTCTTAGGCCTAAGAATCGAATTATCAAGCTAGCGAAGTAATCTACTTACCTTTGCCAATGAAAATGATGGAAAATAGGTGAATTTTTTTCTAGGTCACCCCTGCTCTTCCCAGAAACATAATTGCCAAATAATGGACGGTTTTGAGGGATTTTCTGCATTAACTGCGACTAACCCTTCTATAGTGGCCCAATCCCGCTATAGCGGTGGTGCTATAGTGGTATCTCCTTCTATAGTGGGAATTAATTAAACTTCTATAGCGGCGTGTCACCGTCTATATAGGCTTGCACCAGACAAAGATTCGAAAATCCTCCAAAATTAATTTATTTTGCAACACACCTTTTGTCACAATCCAAAGTACACCCTAGACGTGACATGTCGTATAAGGCCACGAGAAGCCCTACATAAGCCACTTGACATACATACAACATAATATAATAGAAAATACAAGAATTTAGGTAGAAAGTTTCATATCATGTAACACCCCAAAAATTCCTAAAATAAGGCTCGAACCATTCCTTATTTGCACGTAAAATCGTACCGAAGGATTCTTAAATTGATCATATGAGTAAAGCTCATTTCTTTGGTGTTCAAATGGATTTGGATGTGACTTAAGGTCACAAGAACCTCCTAGCACAAAATTGAGTTGAAAGCGTTATTATCGATTAAGTTTTGACATAAGAATCTACTTAGGCCCACTTCATACGAACATATCTCCCAGCACATAATGCATTCGGTGGCCCATGACCTATCAAATTAAAGGTCTTTGAGTTCTCTTTCCAACGACACTAAGTTTGCCTTTTTTTGAGCTTGGATTAAAAGGTTATGGTTATTTTACTAGAGACTGTCATTTCAGTGTTTCTGAGTCTGTGACTGACGAACCCAACCAAAGGTCCGTTGTTTGAACAATGGGCCGTAGGTGGGTCTCGTAGGTGGTTCTGTCAAGTCGTCAAAAAGGCTCAAAAATTCAATTTTTGAGGACCCAAGACCTACGGATGGTACCTACGGTCCGTAGGTCGAACCACGAACCGTAGGTGGTCCCGTAGGTCAGTTCGACAGTTTTAAATATGGGTGTTTTTGTCTTTTCTCACACTTTTATAATTAAAACTCAGACGTTTTGGGACTAAAATTAGTCCCTTATCAGTACCCAACATGCTTTATCCCTCATTAACAGTTAGAATTATTGAGAGCAAGATTGAAGAGGAGAAAAGCTAGAGTTTCAACAGCATTCATTGAGACCTTTGAGTTCCGCTTAGATAATCATCATTCCAGGTATGTAAGGCTAATTATAGCGTTGTATTAAGTTAATCCACGCGCCCTACATCTAAATTCCATCGATTTTTAAGTTTAAGTTGAATTGAGCACTAATTCCTTGAATCCTGAATTTGAGCTGATTCCTTGTTCTTTGAGTTCTATTGAATTATGCATTGAGATTGTTGTTGTTTCTCCACTTTTACTTCTTCAGATTGTCATTCATGGCTACATTCCCACGAACTCTAATTGAGTTAATGATCATGGTTTTACTATGCTTTATTTTTGAATTGGGATTGATGGTTTTCATGCATTGAATAAAGTATGATTTTTAACTGATTTGAAGCATATTCTATTGAGTCTAAATAAGTATGAGTTTTGAGCATAAATGATGGTTTGAGAAAAGATTTTTAATGAGATGTGAGTGGTTTGAAAGCAAATGGTTTGTAAACGAAAGAATATGATGAGTTGAGATGAGATTGAGTTTTGATAGGTCCATTGAGACTTGATGAAATGATTTGAAATGTGTTACTTGATAGATACGAGTATAATGAATTGATTTGGGGAGTAGTATTGAGCACCAATTTGGGTAAGAGTGTAAATAACTCCAGCCCCATGAACTACGTAGCAAGCGTAGGATAAGTTCGCACTGTTAATTTGGATATTTCCTTATTGTCCCAAAAGAGGACTTGTTAATTGTGGATCCAAACATAGTTGATCGTCCCTTACCCCGGCAAGGTATTTGACAGATGCGGCAACGGCAGTGCAAAGCGTTGTATCATCACTAGCTCATAGGTGATAGTTGTTGGTTAGAGAAACTCCCAAAAAATAATAAATGATTTGAATTGATTGAAATTGAATATGATTGGGTCGATTTGAAAAGCATTGTTATTTCTAAACTTGCATGCTTTATTCTGAGTTGAGTGGCATGATCTTTAGTATCCTTGAGCTTGTTTCCTTTCAGCTATTTTACATACCGTACATTCCATGTACTGACGTCTTCGACACTTCATCATTTCATGATGCAGATACAGGTGCTAGGGATCCTCAATAGGCGCTCCGTTGAAGATCTTCCTTTCCCAGATAGTGGTGAGACCTCCTTGCTTTTAGAGGGATCATATTTATTTGATTTGCTTTTAGTTGAGTATTTTCTTTTGAGGTAGCCACGGGCTTATCTTGGCACCTTCTTATGATTTAACTAGAGGTTTCATAGACAGTGATAGATAGAGTTGGAGTCAAGTTGATGTTCCTATCAGAGTTCATTCTTTTGAAACTATCTTTTATAATATTGAGTTTGCGATTTGAGTTATATCATGAGTTACATTTCCTTAAAAGCGTTATCTCACACTGATTGATTGAGTTGCCCACTTAAGTATGTTTTCTTGCTTATAATTAGTTTTTCGCTGATTGAACGAGTGACCAGGCCATATAGGTTTGCTTGGGACCAGCAATGATTTTTGAGTGCTGGCCATGCCTAGGATATACTCTCGGGGGTGACAAACTTGGTATCAGAGCACAGAGTTCAAGAGTCCTAGGGTGTCTATGAAACCGTGTCTAGTAGAGTCTTGCTTATGGGTGTGCCGTGCACCACACTTATAATCAGGAGGCTACAGGACATTAGGAATTGTTTCACTTCTTCATATTCTGAGTTCGTGCATTAGAGTTTAACTCTATAAAAGTTCTTTCCTAATTTGTACCTTTACGCATTTGAAGATAATGCCTCTAAAACATACCTCCAGTTAGAGGAACGCCACCAGCACCGAGGTTCCGCAGTCTGAGATGCCCTCACAGTCAGGGGAGAAAACTAGGGGCCAACCTGCACGGGCTACTGAGGTGCCCCAAATGCCTACTACTCAGCGTGCTCTTACTTCTAAGGCCGATTTTAGGGGAGCAATTGCTATGCTTACCTAGTTAGTGGCTGCCCAGTCCGGTCACTAGAGCTCTCCAATGGCTAGCTCTTGCCCTCAAGAACAATCAGCTGCTATGAGGATTACAGATTTCTTGAGGATGAACCCACTAGTCTTCACGGGATCTAAGGTTAAGGAGGACCCCCAGAACTTCATTGATGAGATGTGGAAGATCCTGAAGGCCATGCATGCTACTGAGGTATAGGGAGTTGAGCTTGTCTCTTATCAACTCAAGGATATGGCGAATGTTTGGTACAACTAATGGGAGGAGAGTCGTGGGGAGGATGCTAACCTTGCTGTTTGGGATGAGTTTGAGGGTGCATTCCTTGATCACTTCTTTCCTAGAGAGTTGAGGGAAGCTAAAGTAGAAGAGTTTGTGAACCTAAAGCAAAAGGGGTTGACAGTGAAGAAGTATGGCCTTAAGTTCATTCAGCTATCCATATATGCTCTAGAGATGGTCCTAGATGTGAGAGCTAAGATGAGAAAGTTTGTTTCTGGTTTGGGTAGGCATGTGAAGAAGGAGTGCAAGGCGTCTCTCCTGATTTTTGACATGGACCTTTCCAGACTTATGGTCTATGCCCAGCAGGTAGAAGAAGATAAGAAGAAAGATAGAGAGGAGCATTTGAGCAAAAAGGCCAAGTCAATAGGACATGAGCCAAATCAGCAGAAGCAAGGTAAGGGTGAATGGTCCTACTTCCAGAGAGATCTTCGGGCTATGCACCATCATCAGCGAGTGCGCCCAACTATAGGCATGATCAGAAATCACAGGGTCACCAGAATTCCAGAGCTCAGGGTTCCCAATCCCAAGGAAGTGTGGCTCAAGGTTCCAAAGGAAAGCCACCTTGTGGAAGATGTGGTAAGATTCACTTGGGAGATTGCCGAGAGGAGACTAATGGTTGCTACAAGTGTGGTCAGATGGGCCATATGCAGAGAGAGTGCCCGATGTGGAGACAGAGTGATGGGGCCAACAAGGCCCAATCTTCTTATGTAGCACCACCAGCTAGACCAGCCCAGAGAGGTACTACTTCAGGGACAGACAGAGGTTCTAACCGTCTGTATGCTATGGCTAGTCGCAAAGATCAGGAGAACTCGCCAGATGTTGTCACTGGTATGCTTTGAGTCTTTTCTCATGATGTGTACCTTGTCTTTTGTGACCCCTTATGTGGCTGTTAAGTTTGGGATCCTTCCCGAGAGTCTTCTCGAGCCCTTCAGTGTTTCTACTCGTGTTGGTAAGTCTATCCTTGCTGAGAGAGTCTATAGAGACTGCACGGTTTCCATCTATCATAGGGATACTAAAGTTGATATAGTAGAGTTAGATATGTTTGATTTTGATGTAATTCTAGGTATGGACTGGCTTTATGCATGTTATTCCACTGTCAATTGTAGAACTCGAGTTGTCAAGTTTCAGTTCTCGAATGAGCCGGTCTTAGAGTTGAAGGGTAATCCAGCAGTGCCTAGGGGCCGTTTCATTTCCTACCTTAAGGCCAGAAGGTTGATTTCGAAAGGGTGTGTCTATCACATAGTCCGAGTCAAAGATGTTAATGATGAGACTCCATCCCTTCAGTCTGTTCTGGCCATTAATGAGTTTCCTGACGTCTTTCCTGATAATTTGCCTGGAGTCCCTCCCGATAGGGAGATAGATTTTTGGATTGATGTTCTTCCTGATATGCAACCTATTTCTATTCCGCCCTATAGAATGGCTCTCGCCGAGTTGAAAGACTTGTTAGATAAGGGATTCATTAGGCCGAGTGTCTCACCTTGGGGCGCTCCTATCCTATTCGTGAGAAAGAAAGATGGTTCCCTTAGAATGTGCATTGACTATCATCAGTTGAATAAGGTCACCATAAAGAATAGGTATCCTCTTCCCAGAATTGATGATTTGTTAGACCAACTTCAGGGTGTCACTTGCTTCTATAAGATAGACCTCAGATCAGGCTATCATCGGTTGAAAGTAAGAGAAAGTGACATCCCAAATACGGCCTTTAGAACCCGTTATGGTCACTTTGAGTTCCTTGTTATGTCCTTTGGTTTGACTAATGCTCCTGCAGCTTTTATGGACCTCATGAACTGGGTATTTAAACCATATCTGGACATGTTTGTGATTGTGTTTATCGACGATATATTGATCTACTCCAGAAATAAGGAAGACCATGCAAACCATCTTAAAATTTTCCTTCAAACTCTCAAGGAAGGGAGTTGTATGCCAAGTTTTCAAAGTGTGAATTTTGGATTGCATCTGTGGCATTTTTAGTCCACATTATATCTAGCGAAAGTATTCGAGTTGATACCCAAAAAATTGAAGCGGTAAAGAACTGGCCCAGACCCACATCCTCGACTGATATAAGGAGCTTCTTGGGTTTGGCTGGTTACTACCGAAGGTTTGTTAAGGGGTTTTCATCTATATGATCTCCATTGACTAAACTAACTCAGAAAAAGGCTAAGTTCCAATGGTCCGATGCTTGTGAGAAGAGTTTTCAAGGCTAGAGTTTCAAAAGCTTTCATTGAGACCTTTGAATTCTGCTTAGATAATCATCGTTCCATGTATGTAAGGTTAATTATAGCGTTGGATTGAGTTCGTCCACGCGCTCTACATCTAAATTCCATCGATTTTTAAGTTTAAGTTGAATTGAGCACTAATTCCTTGAATCCTGAATTTGAGCTGATTCCTTGTTCTTTGAGTTCTATTGAATTATGCATTGAGATTGTTGTTGTTTCTCCACTTTTACTTCTTCAGATTGTCATTCATGGCTACATTCCCACGAACTCTAATTGAGTTAATGATCATGGTTTTACTATGCTTTATTTTTGAATTGGGATTGATGGTTTTCATGCATTGAATAAAGTATGATTTTTAACTGATTTGAAGCATATTCTATTGAGTCTAAATAAGTATGAGTTTTGAGCATAAATGATGGTTTGAGAAAAGATTTTTAATGAGATGTGAGTGGTTTGAAAGAAAATGATTTGTAAACGAAAGAATATGATGAGTTGAGATGAGATTGAGTTTTGATAGGTCCATTGAGACTTGATGAAATGATTTGAAATGTGTTACTTGATAGATACGAGTATAATGAATTGATTTGGGGAGTAGTATTGAGCACCAATTTGGGTAAGAGTGTAAATAACTCCAGCCCCATGAACTACGTAGCAAGCGTAGGATAAGTTCGCACTGTTAATTTGGATATTTCCTTATTGTCCCAAAAGAGGACTTGTTAATTGTGGATCCAAACATAGTTGATCGTCCCTTACCCCGGCAAGGTATTTGACAGATGCGGCAACGGCAGTGCAAAGCGTTGTATCATCACTAGCTCATAGGTGATAGTTGTTGGTTAGAGAAACTCCCAAAAAATAATAAATGATTTGAATTGATTGAAATTGCATATGATTGAGTCGATTAGAAAAGCATTGTTATTTCTAAACTTGCATGTTTTATTCTGAGTTGAGTGGCATGATGTTGAGTATCCTTGAGCTTGTTTCCTTTCAGCTATTTTACATACCGTACATGTACTGACGTCTTCGACGCTGCAACATTTCATGATGCAGATATAGGTGCTAGAGATCCTCAACAGGCGCTCCGTTGAAGATCTTCCTTTCCCAGATAGTGGTGAGACCTCCTTGCTTTCAGAGGGATCATATTTATTTGATTTGCTTTTAGTTGAGTATTTTCTTTTGAGCTAACCGCGGGATTGTCTCGGCACCTTCTTATGATTGAACTAGAGGTTTCATAGACAGTGATAGATAGAGTTGGAGTCAAGTTGATATTCCTGTCAAAGTTCATTCTTTTGAAACTATCTTTTATAATATTGAGTTTGCGATTTGAGTTATATCATGAGTTATATTTCCTTAAAAGTGATATCTCACACTGATTGATTGAGTTGCCCACTTAAGTATGTTTTCTTGCTTATAATGAGTTTTCCACGGATTGAACGAGTGACCAGGCCATAGTGGTTCGCTTGGGACCAGTAATGGTTTTCGAATGCCGGCCACATTTAGGGTATACGCTCAAGGCGTGACATATCATCAAAAAGTTTGACATAAAAAATGGAAGTTTAATAATAGTCTTGAGAAGTCAATCTAATACATCAAAATAGTGGTTGGGATGTAACCCATACACCACATACAATATCTAAAAACTGAAGACATAAGAAAGCATAGTAAAGGTGACATTGTTCTCAAAATATGAGGACTCACCAATTTTTCAATGTGATCAAGCAATCTACTAGCCATGAGCAGGAGGAGGAGAAGCATCATACCCTACATTATTAAACAATGTAGGCAGAAGTATGCATTAGTACATGGAATTTACTAAGTATGAGGGAAATGCATAAAAACATAAACGTGATCATTTGAGGACATTAAAACATGATATGCATGATCAAGATAAAAACATAGTAAAGCCTTTAAAGATAACTCATAAAAACATGAACTTGGTCAATGCATACTAAAACTCATTTGAAAGCTTTCATAAAACCGTTGGAGGTAACTTAGTACATTTTGTGGGATGTTTATCATTAACCGACATAGACCATGTGAGCTATAACATAGAATCCAGGGTCTTACTACCACACTGAATATAGATGTACTACTTTCCAAGGTAAGGGACATAACTTCTAGCTAAGTTAGATCCACTAGCTTAGTCACTTAAGACTATCCTATGGGGGCACGTAGTTAGGGACATGGAGATTGATACTAGAGACCCGACCTCTACTAACAGGAGAGCCTCCATATCAATATCCTCTCGGTGCTAAGTAAAATCCCAACGAAATTAGTCATGAACATATTCATATCATCATACTTGGAAAGGCACCATTAAGCTACCAATCTAATCTTAAAGTCATTATAGAGTAGCTCCTTTAAATAATTATTAATACATATGTGAGAAAACCTT
The DNA here is from genome assembly GCA_018342035.1 of Solanum appendiculatum. Lineage (NCBI taxonomy): Eukaryota > Viridiplantae > Streptophyta > Magnoliopsida > Solanales > Solanaceae > Solanum > Solanum appendiculatum. The sequence goes on along the minus strand of JAGDQO010002561.1, from coordinate 16,444 downwards.
TCACAAACATGATTTCATAATATGTGAGAAAACCTTTCACAATTCATTAACACTTATCTCAAAAGCATCCTTAGTTCATAAAGCATTATTTTCTTAAGACATGCATAGCTTTCATAAATCATCATTCATAATGTAATAAGTCTTCAGGTCATTTATGTGTTTGTGCCTCTTTTCTATCGTTTAGAGCATTCCTATGGTGACCCCAAGTCATTTCTAACTTGCTGGCACTGTAGGTTCTGTTGCCTGGTCGTTCGTTTGGGTATTGTGCCTATTTTCCAGTTTTGGAGCTCTTGGACAATGAAAAGTTGATTTCGGTCATAACCTCAGGTAAACGATCTCAGATGGGAATTCTGACTATTCCATCAGCTCTGGAGCGGCCAAATTAGGTTAGAGACATGATTGGATCGAGTCTCGGGGCTTCCGGAATGATTTTGGGGCCATTTGGCTCTTTAGCCTTTGAAATTTGGCATAAAGTTGACTTTGGTCAACATTCTTGGTAAACACACTCGGATGAGAATTCCATCAACGCGGTTAGTTCTGGAATGCCGAGTTTGGTCTAGAATGATCCTTTGAGAACTTTTGGGAGTTTTCGATCAAATTTTAAGGCCCCCGGTAGAATTTGGCTAAAATGGCCCGTGGGGTGTGGGACCCATAGAGTGTCCAATCGACCATGTATTGAAATTAAAACTGCGCCATTAAGTCCGGAACACGGAATTTCAGGGGTAGCATATCTTATTTGCGTGCACGGGTTTCCGAACGAATCCTGAGCACCCCGTAGGAGTTTTGGAATTGTCTAAAACTCAGCTGGTGCGCAGCTCAAATCTGCATACACATCTCCTCTCCGCGTTCGTGGGATAAGCTCCGCATTCGCGTAGGTGTAAGTGTTTCTACTCCGCATTCGCGGAGGTTTGTGTGGTTTGGTGACCTTCTTCTCCACGTTCGTGGAGCTTTAGTTGTTTTCCCTCCGCGTTCGCGAGCCTGGGGCAGCGTTCGCAGAGGTCAGCGAGGGGCAATGGCTATTTACGTCGAGGCCGAGGTCATTTGGGATGAAAGTTCCAAAATTCATATCTCCCTCATCTTTTATCGGTTTTCAACAATTCGAAGTCCCAAGTTCTCGAAAACTTGTTGGCTTTGTGGGTTAGTGGTCAGATTGTGTTGGGTGTACCTCGATATCCATGAATCCAAGGCGTAAGATGCTATCCTAGGCCTAATTTTGTAAAGTTTTGCATTTCTTGTTGTTGGTTGCTTGGAGCTGATCCGAGCCCCGATGGGTGTTTCATTTTGGAATACAAGTTCGGGGGAGGATTTGGGACCTCTTCAGGGAGTCAATTTCAGAAAATCTAGAGCGGGTCCCACATTTTTTGATTTTGACTCTGAAATTGGCTTGTCTCTGAATTTGTTAATTTTAGTGTCTAAATGACTGTATTGACGCTATGACTCTATTTTTGATAGCGTGGCAGCAGTCTGAAGCCGTTCGAAAGGAAAACGCTCTGGCAGAGTGATTGGAGCGTGCGTGTCGGCCTTCTGGTAGGTTACAACTTTCTTTCTTCCTAGATTGACTTTCTTTCTTTCTGGTAGCAACGCTCTGGCATGTTGATTCGTGTTAATCTGGGGGTGGGTAGTTAGTATTTTTGTTCTTCTTCTCCGATTTCTTCATTTACAGTTTATCTTCAGACTATTCGGGGCTAGTATCATTGTCACGACCCAGGGTTGGCCCTCGATGTAACACGGCGTACAAGACCCCGAGAGGCCACATACAAGCTCTTAGCATACATAACATACAAGATAATAGAGAAGCAAGAGTTCAAAAGAGCATTTTATATCAAATTTTTAATCAAAACATCGGAAGTCTACAACTCATGTCTCAAAGCCATCTAACATCATAGAATACGAAGAAAAGTGATAGGGATGCAGCCCAATACAATATCCAACATAAGGAAAGACATCATAGTAAAATCTAACAAGGCTAAGTCCTCAGATGGATAAGGACTCACCAAGTCTTCTTCTCAACTCTAGTTCAATGATCTAGCCACGAGTAGGAGAACTGCCACGTCCTACGCAAAAGAAGTTGATGCAGGCAAGAGTATGTGTTAGCACAATAGAGTACTAAGTATGATAGCAATGCATATAAACTCATAAAACATGTTAGAAACTGAGATATAAACATGACATGCGATTGGTCAAGCTAAACATGATACAGCATATAAGCAAATAGCATAAAGCATAAACCATGGCCAAAGCAAGCTAAATCATCTTTCTATTACTCTTCTTTTCTTTACTTTACTCTTAGTAGCCCATGCACCATTGTGCAAGCTGAAGTGTGGGAAAAGCCTCAAACCAATTTGTAGACCATGGAATAACTCAACATGGAATTCGGTGTCTACCCTACACCGAAAAAGGGCCATTCTACTTGCCAAGGTAGAATCCTGAACCATAGCCTACGTGGATCCACTAGCTAAGCTGATATGGGCCTGTTAAAGACCACTTATGGGGGCACATAGGCATAGGACATATGGGGACTTGTCACCCGTCCACTCGGTTCTATGCATAATTCACACTATACAATAAGAAATATGATATCCATGGAAAGGCACAACTGGGGTTGCCAATCCAAGCTAAACATGACTTCACATCCTATGGACTAGTCCAAGCTTACTTCATTGGGTGTTTCTTTTTTCATGGACTTGTCCAAGCTTACACCCCTAGAATATTTTCTTTAAGCTCTTGATTCAATTTTAGTTAAGCAAACCTTTTATCAAGTTATGAATCATTTACAATGTGAGAAAACCATTCACAAGCTTAGGTTGAGCATTATATGAGAAAACCCTTTCAAGATTCAACATCATCATATCATAGATTTCATATAAAACATGCTTGATTCTATGAGCTTCTTTCTTCATGATTCTATCATGTTCTTTCTTCATAGCTAATGGGTTCATATTGCCTTTATTTTAAGCCATGCAACTCAATGCAAGCTAGCTCTTAAAAGTTATAATCAAGGCAATTTAGTCATACTTGAAGTAACCCACATAAAAGAGGAAAATCATGCTTTTTACTTGAACATGCTAACTTCATGCAATTAACCCCAATTCATGCTCAATTTCATATATGATCCATCAATTTCATCAGTTCATAACTCAACCCAACAATCAAAGCATATATTATCAAATTGGGGAGAATTAGCTTGGGATCATGGGGGTTCATGCAATCTTTATATCAAATCATGTAATTCACGCTAATTCGTGCACTAAGTTACTTTATCATGCTAAATCGTGCACTACGAATCATAAAATCAATAATTGGAATCCTAATTGAAGAACCCACAATGATTGATCATAAATCCTAATTCAATTAGGTTAGAGTAAACCTTTGAAAATCATGAAGAAGAGGAACGGCCCATTGGAGGAAAAGACTCCTAATGGTGAACACTATCATACCTCAAAGCAATCCACAAGAATTCGAGAAAATTGTAGGTCTTCAATGGAGGGTTCAAGCTTCTTCTTCTTCCTTGAGAGTTGAGAGAGAAATATTTTGAGAGAGGAGAGTTTTGGAATGAATTGGAATGAAAGGAATTAGGCTTAGAAAGTATTTATAGGTCTAATATTAAGGGTATAACCGACTTAGCTTAATAGGTAAACAATTAGGGAAAAGATCAAAAAGCCCTTAATTAAAAATTGATGGGGTCCATCTACGGTAAGGACCTACGGTCTGTACATCCATTGACGGACCGTCCTGTTGAATCGTCAAAAGATTCAGAGAGTTGGTATCTGGGGACCCTGCAACGACGCTTCAATCTACGGTTGGTAGGTCCATCTATGGACCGTACACCACCACCGTAGATCACTACCTGAGGTTGAAGAATTTGGCTAAGTCCGCGAGACTTCTACGGTTACTTTCTATGGACCGTCGTTCGACTTACGAACCATCCTGCTACCAGTAGATCAAACTTCAGAGACTGAGAATTACTGAACTTGACAGAGCCATTGACGGCTCCTCATCTACGGCCGGTCAACCTGACTACGGCCCGTAAGTGGCCTCCGCAGGTCACTGCCTACAGGTAAATTCTGCATTTTCATTCCTTGGAAAGCTGGGGCATTATAATATCTCCCCCTTGGGGACATTTGTCCTCGAATGAGAACCTGGACATCATGAGAAGGGTGATAGACTCGGACTACCAACCCAACCTAACATGTAAGCATATGAATGCACATATCCGAGGAGGAAACATCAACTCCAAGCTAAAGCATGCTCAACACTAAATTCATGAAGACTTCATGCAACTCATACTCAATGCACATATATCATATTAGACTCTTCATGAACATGCATAAAATCAAGGAATCATGGAAATCAACTATGACATATGAGACCAAAAGAATGAACCATGAGGAACTAGGTACCTCAAGCTAAAGGAGGATCGGAAGGAAAGAGATGAGGATAGCGGGACATCATATCGGCCTCAGCCTCCCAAGTTTCACCCTCAACTAATTGATTCCTCCATAGAACTTTCACGGAAGCAACTTCTTTATTTCTCAACTTCCGGACTTGTCGGTCTAAAATCTCAATCGGAACCTCTTCATAGGAAAGACTATCCTTTATGCCAAGAGTCTCTATTGGCACTATAGAGGTCGGATCACCAACACACTTTTTCAACTATGAGACATGGAAAATCGAATGCACTGATGCCAACTCATTAGGAAAATCAAGCTCATAGGCAACCTTACCAACACGTCTCAAAATCTGATATGGGCCTACATACCGGGGACTAAACTTCCCTTTCTTCCCAAATCTCATTACACCCTTCATTGGTGAAATTTTCAAGTAAACCCAATCATCAACATCAAACTCTAATTTTCTTCTTCTAACATCGGCATAAGACTTTTGTCAACTTTGAGCCATTTTTAGCCTTTCTCGAATAATCCAAACTTTCTCCATAGCCTCATGCACTAACTCGGGGCCTATCAAAGCCACTTCCCCAATTTCAAACACCATCCTATGGGAGATTTACACCTCCTACCATAGAGAGCTTCAAATGGGGCCATACCAATACTAGAATGGTAACTATTATTATAAGCAAACTCGATCAAAGGCAAATGGTCATCTCAAGTACCCTTGAAATCAATCACACATGCTCTCAACATATCTTCTAAAATTTGAATAGTACGCTCCGCTTTCCCATCGGTTTGGGGATGAAAGGCCGTGCTAAGCTTAACACGAGTACCAAGACCTTTTTGGAAAGACTTCAAAAATTGAGAAGTAAACTGGGCACCTCGATCAAAGATAATGGATAAAGACACTCCATGCAACCTAACCATCTCCCTCATGTACAACTTAGCGTAATCCTCCGCCGAATAAGAAGTCTTGACGGGAATAAAATGGGCTGACTTGGTCATCCTGTCAACCACAACCCAAATTGAATCATAGTGTTTCCTTGTGCGGGGCAAACCTACTACAAAATCCATATTCACATCTTCCCACTTCCAAGTAGGAATCTCTATGTCTTGGGTCAAACCTCTCGGTCTTTGATGCTCAACCTTCACTTGTTGGCAATTAGGACACTTAGCCATAAACTTCGCAATGTCTTTCTTCATGCCATTCCACCAATAGAATTCTCGCAAATTACGGTACATCTTGGTAGCTCCTGGGTGGATAGAATATCTAGAACTATGAGCTTCCGACAAAATTTGTCCTCTCAAATCATCAACGTCGGGAACACATAAGCGACCTTGGTAATGAAGTACACCATCTCCCCCTTGGGAGAAAACCTCTATGGACTTCTTGAAAACCGCTTCTTTCAATTCCACCAAATTAGGATCAAGGTCTTGCTTAGCTTTTACATCATGAACAAAAGAGGATTCGGAACCATTGTGAACGGTAACTCCACCTTTAGCGGAATGAATCAACCGAACACCCAATCGAGCTAAACTATGAACATCACAAACCAACTCTTTCTTGCCATGCTCCATATGCGCAACACTGCCCATAGACAATCTACTTAGAGCATCCGCCACCACATTAGCCTTGCCGGGGTGATAGAGAATACTCATATCATAATCTTTCAACAATTCAAGCCATCTTCTTTGGCGGAGATTCCAATCTATCTTCTTAAATACATACTGGAGACTCTTTTAATCGGTGAAGACATCCACATGTACTCCATACAAGTAATGTCGCCATATTTTCAAAGCAAACACCACCGCTGCCAACTCTAAGTCATGAGTGGGATAGTTCTTCTCGTGCACCTTTAGTTTCCTTGAAGCATAGGAAATCACCTTTCCGTTTTGCATAAGAACACACCCTAGCCCAATCCTTGAGGCATCACAATACACAACAAAACCATCGGTTCCTTTCGGTAGAGTCAATATCGGGGCTGAAGTAAGTCTGTTTTTCAATTCTTGAAAACTTCTTTCACAAGCCTCAGACCACATAAACTTAGTTTTCTTTTGAGTCAAAGCCGTCAACGGAGAAGCAATGGAAGAAAACCCCTCAACAAACCTCCTCTAGTAACCGGCTAAACCCAAGAAACTACGAATGTCCGAAGGTGATAAACGTCTAGGCCAATTCTTGACCGCTTCGGTCTTCTTAGGATCTACCTCAATACACTTACCGGAAACAATGTGACCAAGAAAAGCCATGGATCTCAACCAAAATTCACATTTGCTAAACTTTGCAAAGAGTTGTTGATCCTTGAGGACTTGTAACACAACCCTCAAATGACTAGCATGCTCATCCTCATTCCTTGAGTAGATCAAGATATCATCAATAAACACAATCACGGACATGTCAAGGTATTGCTTAAACACCCTATTCATCAAGTCCATGAATGCTGCCGGAGCATTTGTCAACCCAAACGACATAACCAAGAACTCATAGTGACCGTACCTTGTCCGGAAAGCCATTTTCGAAATATCATCTTCTTTCATCCTCAATTGGTGATAACCCGAACGAAGGTCGATCTTAGAAAAGTAACTAGCCCCTTGAAGTTGGTCAAAAATCATCTATCCTTGGCAAAGGATACTTATTCTTGATTGTGACCTTATTCAATTGACGATAGTCGATGCACATACGGAGTGAACCATCTTTCTTTCTCACGAACAATACCGGAGCACCCCATGGGGAAACACTTGGCCGGATGAAACCCTTATCCAAAAAATATTTTAGTTGCTCTTTCAACTCTTTAAGTTTCGCCGGAGCCATTCTATAAGGAGGAATAGAGATAGGTTGCGCATCTGGGATAAGGTCAATGCCGAAGTCTATTTCCCTTTCGGAAGGAATACCGGGCAAGTCATCAGAAAACACTTCTGGAAACTCACTAGAAACTGGGACCGACTCAAGAGTAGGGGTTTCGGAATCTACATCCCTCACCCTAACTAGATTGTAAAAGCAACCCTTAGAGATCATCTTTCTAGCTTTTAGATAAGAAATGAATTGACCTCGAAACATAGAATTTCCCCCCTTCCACTCTAGCCTAGGCTCGTTAGGGTACTGAAACTTGACCACTTTGGTCCTGCAATTAATAGAGGCATAACAAGCACGCAACCAATCCATCCTAAGAATGACATCGAAATCTAGCATATCTAGCTCTATAAGATCAACAAGAGTAACTTTATGGGATACGGAAATGGAGAAACCTCTATAAACCTTCTTAGCTAAGATAGACTCTCCTATTAGAGTAGAAACAAGGATAGGATCTAGCAACATATCTGGAACAATATCAAATCGCATGGCCATATAGGGCGTCACAAAGGACAATGTAGCACCGGGATCAAACAAGGCATAGACATTAAAATGAAAAACTTTCAACGTACCGCTGACCACATCGGGTGAGCTCTCTTGCTCATAGAGAGCTTGAAGTGCATAAAATTTGTTTTGCTTAGGAGCACCTGAACCCGAACCACTTGGGGCAGGTTGCTTACCCTCTCTTCCTTTATCCAAGAGAGATGGGCAATCTCTCATCTTGTGACCAGACTTACCACAAATATAACAACCATCCGAACCCGCTAGGCATTTGCCTTCATGTTTCCTCTCACATCTAGTGCAACTAGGCAAAGAAGATCCACCACCATTCCCTCCTTGAGGCTTAGGGTTTGGCACCCTATCATTGTTGGATCTCGGAGGAGCCTTGGAAGCACCTTGATTAGAGAACCTTTGTCAAAATCTTGAACAACCTTGTCCATCGAACCTTGCATGAGAAAAGTTGCCATCTCCGGTTCTAGCCCGCTTAGTCTCTCTAGATATTCCTTTAAGCTTTTCTTCTTCAATTTGCTCGGCATAAACCATAAGGCGAGAAATATCCATATCATGCACAAGCATAGTTGTGCGGCACTCTTTCACCAACATATCGGACACTCCCGACACAAATTTGCTCATTCTTGCCCTTGGGTCGGCAACTATGGACGGAGCACATCTAGCCAATTGTGTGAACTTCAATGCATATTTTTTCACACTCATACTCCCTTGACGAAGATTAATAAACTCAAGCACCTTGGCCTCTCTCTTCTCAAGAGGGAAGAATCGATCAAGGAAAGCACTCTTAAACCTCTCCCATCCTATGGGACCTTCATCAATTGTCCTTTCGCTCTTCCATTGGTTGTACCAAGTTTGGGCAACACCTTTGAGTTGATAAGCGGCCAATTCCGCCTTCTCTTCCGGTGTCACACCCATGATCATCAACACCTTGTATACTTCGTCAATGAATTCTTGAGGATCTTCCTCAAGCTTAGAGCCATGAAATTTTGGAGGATTCATCCTTGTAAAGTCCCTCACTCTTGACGCAGCCGTACCCACATTTGGGTTCGCAAGAGCCACCACCTCTCTATTGGCTTGAGCCGTCACGGCTTGAGCCAACACTTGGAAAGTAGCCCTAAACTCCGCATTAGTAACTTGTTCCGCCAAAGGGTCGGCCGGAACTTGAGGAGCTTGAGGAGGAGCTTTTTGTTCCACATTCTCTCCCATGTTTCTTCTAGCGTAAGCTCTTCGAGTCGCCATAACCTAAAACGCGTAGGATAAGGATTAGGAGAGAGAGATATAGAGTTAAATCTAACGAAAAAAAGTGATAGGGACGCAGCCCAATACAATATCCAACATAAGGAAAGACATCATAGTAAAATCTAACAAGGCTAAGTCCTCGGATGGATGAGGACTCACCAAGTCTTCTTCTCGACTCTAGGTCAATGCTCTAGCCACGAGTAGGAGAACTGCCACGTCCTACACAAAAGAAGTTGATGCAGGCAAGAGTATGTGTTAGCACAATAGAGTACTAAGTATGATAGCAATGCATATAAACTCATAAAACATGCTAGAAACTGAGATATAAACATGACATGCGATTGACTAAGCTAAAGACGATAAGGCATATAAACAAATAGCATAAAAGCATAAACCATGGCCAAAGAAAGCTAAATCATCTTTCTATTACTCTTCTTTTCTTTACTTTACTCTTAGTAACCCGCGCACTATTGTGAAAGCTGAAGTGTGGGAAAAGCCTCCAACTGATCTGTAGACCATGGAATAACTCAACATGGAATCCGGTGTCTGCCCTACACCGAAAAAGGGTCATTCTACTTGCCAAGGTAGAATCCTGAACCATAGCCTACGTGGATCCACTAGCTAAGCTGATATGGGCTTGTTAAAGACCACTTATGGGGGCACATAGGCATAGGACATATGGGGACTTGTCACCCGTCCACTCGGTTCTATGCATAATTCACACTATACAATAAGAAATATGATATCCATGGAAAGGCACAACTGGGGTTGCCAATCCAAGCTAAACATGACTTCACATCCTATGGACTAGTCCAAGCTTACTACATTGGGTGTTTCATCTTCCATGGACTTCGTCCAAGCTTACACCCCTAGAATAGCTTCTTTAAGCTCTTGATTCAATTTTAGTTAAGCAAACCTTTTAACAAGTTATGAATCATTTACAATGTGAGAAAACCTTTCAGAAGCTTAGGTTGAGCATTATATGAGAAAACCCTTTCAAGATTCAACATCATCATATCATAGATTTCATATAAAACATGCTTGATTCTATGAGCTTCTTTCTTCATGATTCTATCATGTTCTTTCTTCATAGCTAATGGGTTCATATTGCCTTTATTTTAAGCCATGCAACTCGATGCAAGCTAGCTCTTAAAAGTTATAATCAAGGCAATTTAGTCATACTTGAAGTAACCCACATAAAAGAGGAAAATCATGCTTTTTACTTGAACATGCTAACTTCATGCAATTAACCCCAATTCATGCTCAATTTCATAGATGATCCATCAATTTCATCAATTCATATCTCAACCCAACAATTAAAGCATAGATTATCAAATTGGGGAGAATTAGCTTGGGATCATGGGGGTTCATGCAATCTTTATATCAAATCATGTAATTCACGCTAATTCGTGCACTAAGTTACTTTATCACGCTAAATCGTGCACTACGAATCATAAAATCAATAATTGGAATCCTAATTGAAGAACCCACAATGATTGATCATAAATCCTAATTCAATTAGGTTAGAGTAAACCTTTGAAAATCATGAAGAAGAGAAACGGCCCATTGGAGGAAAAGACTCCTAATGGTTAACACTATCATACCTCAAAGATATCCACAAGAATTGGAGAATATTGAAGGTCTTCAATAGAGGGTTGAAGCTTCTTCTTCTTCCTTGAGAGTTGAGAGAGAAATATTTTTAGAGAGGAGAGTTTTGGAATGAAAGGAATTAGGCTTAGAAAGTATTTATAGGTCTAAGATTAAGGGTATAACCGACTTAGCTTAATACGTAAACAATTAGGGAAAAGACCAAAAAGCCCTTAATTAAAAACTGACGGGGTCCATCTACGGTAAGGACCTACGGTCTGTACATCCATTGAAGGACCGTCCTGTTGAACCGTCAAAAGATTCAAAGAGTTTGTATCTGGGGACCCTGCAATGAGGCTTCAATCTACGGTTGGTAGGTCCATTTATGGACCGTACACCACCACCGTAGATCACTACCTGAGGTTCAAGAATTTGGCTAAGTCCGGGGGATTTCTACGATTAATTTCTACGGACCGTCGTTCGACTTACGAACCGTCCTGCTACCCGTAGATCAAACTTCAGAGATGGAGAATTACTGAACTTGACAGAGCCATTGACGGCTCCTCACCTACGGCCGGTCAACCTGAGTACGGCCCGTAAGCGGCCTCCGTAGGTCACTGCCTACAGGTAAATTCTTCATTTTCATTCCTTGGAAAGCTGGGGCATTACAATCATGCTTTAGTATGGGTTATTGACCTTTTGGTATTGATGTTTTGTTGTGGGTTATCTGTTGTTGTATGCGTGGGTTCGGGTTATTTTCCTTCGTTATGCGGGTTGCTTGTGTTTTTCGGCCATAGAATAGGTTAGGATAGTATTGCTTTAGTTCCATGCACCTACTAACTTCGGTATGTATCCGACGCCGATTCAGATGGACTAAGTCCTTGTAGACTGGAATAGCAGACTTGGGTCTAATAGTTGAGCCTGGTTGTAGTTTCGTATTGTTCTGATCTTTCTGTCTTATCTCCCCTTTTTGTGGTACCGATGCGTTATCAGAGGCGTAGCCTCGTCCCGTCGAGGATGCTCGAGGCTAGGTTTTTTGTTAAGGTTTATCGGGAGCAGATATCGGCCTACAGTGGCCTGGAATCCTTTTGCGCGGTGCATGTTGATTGAGAGTGGATGGTGATCCACGATATCTTAGAGTTTGAGATCTTCTATGAAGTTGATATGACCCACACACTCTGACTGGCTTGGGACAGGGCCCCTGGGACTGATAGCTGACTCACTTGGCTTGCACGGGCTGGGCCCAGGGCAGTGCCCCCAGAGTGATTAGCTGGCAGGGCAATTGGATATAGGTTATTTGAGGTCCTCTTTAGAGTAGACACAGCCACGCACTTGTCTGGCTGGGATAGGGCCCCCGAAGTGTTAGATAGCTCACCCGTCTTGCTGGGACAGGGCCCCCAGGGTGATATCCTGTTGGGCAGTTGGATATCAGGTTAATCAGAGGGGTCTTCGTACCCCCCTGCAGCATTTTTCTTGCTTGGGATAGGGCCCCCGGAGTGTTATCCGGCTAGGTGGGTCGATTTGGGATGTCAGACTCGTGGTTGGTTTGGTTCAAGGTTCTGTTTCCTTTGATTCCGTAGTTCTAACTTTTATGTGTACCTGTCGGGCTTATGGGGGTCCGTTCAGGTCTTTATTTTTCTATGCTTGTGTGTACCCTCTGGGTCTTATGGGGGGCCCAGTTGGGTTTAGATTTGTTATTCTTAGTTTTACTTTTCATTTATCCTATTCATGTTCTGTTAACCTCTGTTGTGTTTGATTCTATCTTGTCTGCCTGTTTTTACCTTTCTTGCTCAGTCGGCCTATGATGCCTACTGGGTTACTGTTGGTTTGGTACTCATGCTACACTCTGCATCTGTTTCCGTGATGCAGATCCGAGCACCAGTTATCAGCATTGAGTTCGAGCCTACAACTGTCTGTTCAGGAGACGAGGGTGAGCACATTGCGTTCTGGGATTACCTATCTCCTTATGTATTTATATTTTGGCTTGTCTTTTGTTTTGAAACAGTCTTGTTTATGTGGTCCACTTTTGGGACTTGTACTCTTGTTAGTAGTTCTGTTCAAGTGACTTCCAGGTTCTGGAGGTATCTTTGTATATATAGTGTTGGGTTCATTTTCGCCTTCTCTTGTGTGTTCTTATTTTATTTCTTCGCTTAGTTGAGGTTAGTTTCCACCCTCAGTCCCATTACTGTTAAGTTCCAGGATAGGTTCTTGGTTGGCCTACTGGTGGGCTGGTAGGCTCCATCATGTCTCAAAAAATCGAGTCGTGACAAGTTGGTATCAGAGCCTCACGTTCATTGGTCTCACTTGTACAGAGCTAGCATCTAGTAGAGTCATGCAGATCGACGCGGAGGCATCCGTGACTTATCTTCGGGAGGCTACAGGGTGTCCGTAGGAGGTTTTATTTTTTTGATTCTTGTTCGTGCGTCGTTGTCTGATTGGTTTCATGAAATCTCACTTGTTTCACTCTGATTGCAGGATGGTTCGCAAGGGCAGTAGAGGTCGACCCCGAGGTCGAGGTGGTGCTGCGGCACCAAGCCGCGATAGAGATAGGACTCTAGAGCTGGAGCCATAGCCTGTAGGGAGCTGATTCCTCCTCAGCCGGTGGGGCAGGGACCAGTCCAGCCACCACGTGCACCAGCTGCCGCCCTCGACCTTCAGGGCATGCTATCTCAGATTCTAGCTGCTATCAGGGGTATGGAGTAGCAGCAGCCGGTTCCAGCACCGTAGGGCCAGCCTACCCCTATGGTTCCAGAGATGTGTTAGCAGGACCAGCATGTGATAGCGGCTCCAGGGGTTCATCAGCCGCCAGCACCGACTAGGGTTCAGCCAGACCCTTTGGACGGGGTTATGCCACTTCGAGAGCAGGAGATGCTCGGGGTGTTTCTCAGGCTATCACTGTCGAGGTTTTTCGGTGTTTTAGGGGAGGACGCCTATGAGTTTATTATGACCTGCTAGGATAGATTGCAGGCTTTGGGGTTAGTGGAGTCCAGAGGAGCCGACTTCACCGCTTACCAGCTAGACGGACCAGCCAGACAGTGATGGCATTCTCTTATCGAAACCAGGCCAGCTAGGTTGCCACTAGTATCGTGAGAAGAGTTTTCAGAGGCTTTTCTAGCTAGATTAATCCCATGGAGCATCAGGGATCGCCTCCGTGATGAGTTCTCGAGGTTGGAGCAAGGCTCTATGACGGTGTCGGAGTATGAGACTAGATTTCATGAGTTGTCCCATTATGCCACCATGATCTTGCCGATAGAGGAGGAGATAGTTAGATGTTTTATCCGAGGTTTGAGGTTGTCACTGCGTATTGAGTCGGAGTCCATGTTATTAGCGGGCCATTCTTTTTTGGATGTTGTGGACCATGCCCGCACTATTGAGCAACTACGTCACGAGACCCACGGGGGCAGCGGCAAGAGGGACAGACATGATGATAGAGCTAGTGGGCCCCGTTCCAAGCCTAGAGTTACTCGGGACCAGGTTTATCAGAGGTTCCAGTCAGGTCAGCCTAGTCGCCCATTTCAGGCAGCATTGTAGACATCCGAGGGTGACCAGCACTGTCAGAGTGGGTATAGTGCCGGTCCGAGTCAGGGACGAGGTGGGTTCCAATCAAATTCCTCAGGTTGGGGTGGCCTACCTCCAGTTCTGAGTAAGTCTTCTAAGGGTTGCTTCACTTGTGGAAAGCTTGGCCATTGGACTAAGGAGTGCCCTATCTCCATATCAGCTTTACCAGCTCCTCAGGCGGCGAGACCAGTTTCAGCAGTAGCATCTCCAGCTAAAGGAGGAGGTCAGCATCAGGGTGCACGAGGAGGTCCCTAGGGTGGCAGGACAGGTGGCAGGGTGGATGCTCGTGGTAGAGGTGCCCAGGGCCATTTCTCTGCAACTCCAGCCAGAGCAAAGGCCGAGGCGTCTAATGATGTGATCACAAGTACGGTTCTCCTATGCCATCAGTCCGCTTCAGCCTTATTTGATCTTGGTTCTACATGTTCATATATGTCTGCTTATTGTGTGCCTCGATTGGGAGTGAGTCTTGAGCCCTTATCTATACCATTGCGTTTTTCGACCCCAATAGGGGATTCTTAAGTAGTAGATCGGGTTTGTAGATCATGTGTGGTGACTATTCAGGGGCAGGACACTCTGGTTGATCTTATTATGCTTTGTATGGTGTATTTTGATGTGATTATGAGCATGGATTGGCTATGCCCTGACCGAGCTGTCTTGGATTGTTATGCCAAGACCGTTACTTTAGCAAGGACTGGTATTCCGCCGTTGGAGTGGCAGGGCTCTCGCAGTCACAGACCAGTTGGTGTGATTTCTTGTATTCAGGCCCAAAGGCTTGTGGATAGCGGATGTTTGGATTATTTGTCGTATATTAGAGATGTTAGTAGGGAGAACCCTACGATGGAGTCAGTTCCTATAGTCCATGAGTTTGCTAATGCATTTCCTACCAACCTTCCTGGCCTACCCCCAGAGCGAGATGTTGACTTTGCCATTGATTTAGAGCAGGGTACTCCTTCTATTTCCATCCCACCGTATCGTATGGCCCCTGCAGAGCTAAAGGAGCTCAGTGTTCAGCTTCAAGACCTCTTAGGTAAGGGGTTCATTCGGCCTAGTGTATTGCCTTGGGGTGCCCCAGTTCTGTTTATGAAGAAAAAGGATCGTACCATGCGGATGTGTATTGATTATAGACAGCTGAATCAGGTAACAGTGAGGAACCGTTACCCCATGCCTCGTATTGATGATATGTTCGACCAGCTTCAGGGTGCCACAGTGTTTTCTAAGATTGACTTGAGATCTGGCTACCATTAGCTGAGGGTTAGAGCAGCGAATATCCCAAAGACACTATTTAGGACTCGTTACGGCCATTACGAGTTCCTAGTGATCTCTTTTGGGTTGACAAATGCCCCTGCCGCATTCATGGACTTGATGACTCACGTATTCAGGCCGTATCTAGACTCCTTCGTCATAGTCTTCATTGATGATATCTTGGTATACTCGCGGAGCCATGGTGAGCATGAGCAGCATCTGACGATAGTGCTCCAGACTTTGAAAGATCATCGGCTTTATGACAAGTTCTCAAAGTGTTAGTTCTGGCTTGAGTCTGTAGCATTCTTGGGGCACGTGGTGTCCAAGGATGGCATTATGGTGGATCCGGCGAAGATTGAGGTTTTTCGTGATTGGGCTAAGCCCACTTCTCTGACTGAGGTTCAGAGCTTCGTCAGATTGGAAGGGTACTACAGACGTTTTGTCGAGGGTTTCTCTACTATAGCAGCGCCTCTGACGTGGTTGACTCACCAGAATGTTCCCTCTGTGTGGTCGGAGGAGTGTGAGAGGAGCTTTCTGAAGTTTAAGGAGTTGCTTACCACCGCACCTTTATTAACTCTTCCAGTTGAGGGTGAGGGTTTCACGATTTATTGTGATGCATTCGGCGTTGGTTTGGGTTGTGTTCTGATTCAGCAGGGCCGAGTTATTGCTTATGCGTTGAGGCAGCTTAAGCTGCAAGACTACAACTACCCCACTCATGATCTCGAGTTGGCAGCGGTAGTTTTCACGCTTAAGGTCTGGAAGCATTATCTTTATGGAGTTCGTTGTGAGATCTACACCGATCACAGGAGCCTTCAATATATTATGACCTTGAGGGATCTTAATTCGAGGCAACGCTGCTGGATTGAGCTCTTGAAGGACTATGATCTCTTTATTCTCTACCATCCGGGTAAGGCGAATGTAGTAGCAGATGCCTTGAGCCGGAAGGCAGTGAGTATGGGTAGCCTAGCCTTCCTTCCAGTTTTGGAGCGACCTTTGTCTTTGGACATTCAGTCCTTAGCCAATCAGATGATCAGGCTAGATATTTTGGATTCCAGTTGGGTGTTAGCTT
>JAGDQO010002560.1:0-61351 GCA_018342035.1 Solanum appendiculatum | reverse complement strand
TATACCAGATGTATATCAGCTCGTATCTGATTTATACAGCCTGTTAAATCTGTGTTTTCTGCCTCCAAGACCTGTATATTGACTTCCCTTTCGCTCAAAAATTGTTGGGGCTGACTCGAAGGAATTCAACTCGATGATATGCAAGGGATGAGTCCAAAGTAGACTCGTTGAAGAAGTTCATGCACAAAAATGATAAAGATTAGTATCCATTTGTGACATTAAAATTATTGGAAGACACAAGCAGTCAATCACTTGCTAAAATTAACATCTACTTACTGGAAAGGAAAACAAAATTTAAACAAAGCAACCAACGAAATCACCCAATTCACTCATTGTTTTAAAAGAGACAAAATGCAAAATTTCCATGTTTAAACTATAATGCAACCAACGATTGGGAATTTTTCCAAGCAAACAATTTTAAAGACTCATGAATTCCTTAGACAAGTAAACCTAGTGGACTTGTCATAAGCATAATTTTATTCTAGCAGGATCAAATGAAATGGTTTTAAACATAGACCTAAGGAAGACATTCAAGTAGCAATAAAGAGGAAATTTTTGTGCTAATCTGCTATAAAATAAGAAAGAAAGTGTAAATAAAAAAAAAACTAACATGCTAATATCACTAAAGAAAAGAGATCATAATATTTAGCAATGACAAAAAAAAAAAAATCAGGAACAACTTCAATATCAAAACAGGCGTGGCTTATACAATCCGGACTCAAACAGTCATCATATTAAGAACAAGGAAACATAAATCAATATATGTATTACCTTTTAGGATGCAGCAAATTGGAACACGAGACGAGCTAGGAGTGAGCTATTTCACCACAATGAGATTCTAACCAGTTTCTCACTGTTTTCAGTTTTTTTCCAACTCTTTCTGTATCAATCAAAAATGCCGACTAAAAATTCCCAACCAAGAACCTTCAACCCTTTTTTTCTTTCCCTTTTTTTTCCGAAGATTTAAAAAGAGAAGTGGGGTTATTGTGTTTGTTGATGTAAATTGGAAAGTTGGTGGGTTTTATTGATGTTGTCGATTGTGTATTGTTTGTATTGTTGTAATGTTGATGTTGTATTGGATGAATTGTATGTTGAGATAGTGGGTTGGGTGGTAGGAAAGGGCTAGAATTGAAATTAGGAAATGGCCAATTGAATTGTAATTATAGCCATTAAAAGTCACAAAAATTACATAAGAATAACCTGAAAAATACAAAACAATCAATTATTTCAAAACTTTGAGATTTGAAGAAGCTCGATGATTAATTCATATCGTGGCGGGTCAAAATTGGGTGTCAACACCTTGTTTTCAAGTCAACGATGATACAGAAACCTTCTTACGAAATTTCATTGCTTATGAGCAACAATCATTTGATGTAGAACGTACATATTTCAGTGATTATGCAGTTTTCATGGATTATCTTATCAAATCAAATAAAGAAGTAAATTTACTTTGCCGAAAAGGAATCATAGAGAGTTGGATGGGAGAGGCTAGCCTCTTCAACAAAATTGGAAATGGGGTTACTGTTAATTCAGACTTCTATTACAAAGAAGAATTAAGAAAAACAGTTGAACATTGTGAACAACGATGGAATAGAATGAAGGCAAATTTGAGACACAATTACTTCAATAATCCTTGAAAAGGAGCTTCAACTGTGGCAGCCATCATACTTCTCATACTCACAACTATACAGACTATTCTAGCTATCATACGTACCAGTAAGTAAGTAGTAATTGTCTCAATTGTAATGTTCCTTCACAACTCCATGCATGTAATTTTCATTAATTCTATGTTTCATAGTTGGATGTTGATTAGTTTATTTCAAGTATTTATATTTGTCACCTCCCACCGGCAACAAGTATTAGGTAATGTTATCTACTACACAATTCTAATTAAGTCATTGCATAGATAAATATATTTGACTTGTTATGAATATATTCTAATGAAATGACTTTACACTTACCTAATAAAAATTTTCACTTTATTTATTTAGTGTCAAGAAATAATAATAGAAAAAGAAGGAAAGGGTAACCGAACAATCGAACCAAAACCAATAACAATCAAATCAATAAATGTATATTATATTTCATTTTATTTGATTTTAATAATTTAAAAGTTTACCAAATCAATTGATTTTGATTTAACCAAAAAACTATTCAAACCGAACCGTGAATACCCTGACATATAGGCGGCAAAAGTTGCTCCCCCAATCAATTAAATTAAGACTTTCTCACAAGACTGTGTAGCTCTCCCTCAATCCCAAAATAAGTGTAATTTTAGCTAATTTCTCGCCTATTTAAAAAAATATGAAGTATAATTTACTAAATTATTTCTATTTATTAGATGTTTTATAGTTGTCTAATATCGACCCTCCAACACACCCCCACAACCAACCAATCCCATTAACTTCATCCCCACCCCAGCACACCCTAAGGGGTCGTTTAGTAGAGTATATTAACAAAAATAATGCATGCATCAACTTTGTATATTAGCAGTCCCTTATTTAGTACACTTTTTCATGTTATGTATAACTATATTATATTGTGTATTGAGGAGTATATTACTAATACCATAGATTTCGAGATATTAGTAATGCAAAGAGATTTAATACATGCATTAGCATGATTAAAAACTCAATTATCCCTCAAAAGCATTTTTACATCTTTTTCCATCATAATTGTGGAAGATATTTTTGTAAATAAATATTTTTGTACAATGCATACTATTTTTAATACACCAAAATGCCTCTATCTTTTTCAATTCAATCAAATCACCCCCATTAAATGGAAGTATGCAAGTCTTCCCTAACTTAATATAAGTCCAAAATCCTTGCCATAATTCATTATTACTGAAACTGACATGTGATATTCATCCACAATTCCACATTGAACAAATACTCAGTTCTACCTTCAATATAGATTGGCCCTACCCAAGCACAATGTGATTTTTAGCACTCAGAGCGATATTTTTAGACAGCAGCTGGCCATTTGGATATTCTTGGGGTTGAAGTTCAAACATTCCAACTGAGTTTCTACCAAAAACATTTACCACAACTATATAGCAGCTACTCGATGTTCGTCACCTCTCATAGGCACTTGAAATGTATATATGTTAGTTGAACATGAAAAAACAACTCAAATGTGCTTTCGCTTGATCACACAGATTAATACAAGTCGAAATCTTTCATATCACATCAACCTTACATGTTAATGAACTGGAGATTAAAGCAGCAACGTTCAGGCTTGACAGAGGTCTGAGTCAGAAGGGTGCTATCCATTGCAACTCTTAATCGTCTTCCCTTTCAGGTGGAAGACCACAAGGCAAAAGCATTTTCTGCACAAGCACAAGTAAATACGAAATTGTGAGTAATTGTAGAAGACCAAAATCAAGGATGCATACTCACAAGATATCACATATACATCAAATAAATTTGCGATATTCAGGAAGAAATTTGAACATTTTATCTTATACGTAAAACATCCAAGGCTTCCATCAACATTGAAATATTCAGGGTGTCTTCTACGTAAAACAGCCAAGGCTTCCATTGACACTGAAATATTCAGGAAGTGATTGGCTCTCCAGATTAATAGCTTTAAAATTATTGCATTCAACAGGTGGTCATGCAAACATCCACAAGTGGGATTATGTCGAGAAACCGACTAGCTTCATGACAACTGCATGTCTAATGTAGCCTTTCTGAAAACATATACAAACGAGAGAAGTCTCCTTTCTTCATGTTTTCTGAATAACCTCTGGTCATTGAAATTCTTTAAGTGGCAACATAGCCAAAGAAGTTGTGTTTAATAATGTTTAACCACTAAGAATAACAACAGGAGAAACATGGAAATGAGCTTTGCAACATATTATGACACATTGAATTCGGACTCGTTATGGCCACTACGAGTTCTTAGTGATGTCTTTTGGGCTGACTAACGCCCCTGCGGCGTTTATGGAGTTGATGAACCGAGTGTTCTGTCCGTACTTGGATTCCTTCGTGATCGTGTTCATTGATGATATTCTGATATATTTCCAGAACGAGGAGGATCATGTCCGTCACTTGAGATTGGTGCTTCAGACTTTGAGGCAGCACAAGTTGTATGCCAAGTTCTCCAAGTGTGAGTTTTTGCTTGATTCTGTGGCATTCTTGGGACATGTGGTGTCCAAGGAGGGTGTTAAGATTGATCCAGCCAAGATTGAGGTAGTTAATGGGTTGATGAGACCTATTTCTCCTACTGAGATTCGAGGTTTCGCTGGGTTAGTAGGCTACTATCGGTGGTTTGTGCAGGGTTTATCCACCATTGCAGCATCATTGACTAGATTGACTCAGAAGACTGTGGATTTTCATTGGTCCGATGAGTGTGAGGCGACCTTTCAAAAGCTCAATACTTTATTGACTTCAGCTCTTGTGTTGACTTTGCCCGAGGAAGGTGTGAGCTATACCGTATATTGTGATGCCTTCAGAGTTTGTTTGGGAGGTGTATTGATGAAGAAAGGGAAGGTTATTGCCTATGCTTCTAGACAGTTGAAGGCACAAGAGAAGAATTATCCTACTCACGATCTAGAGCTTGCAGCGGTGGTGTTTGTGCTTAAGCTATGGCGGCATTATTTGTGTGGGATTCATTGTGAGGTCTTCACCGATCATCGGAGTTTTCATTACATCTTTAGTCAGAGGAGTCTGAATTTGAGACAGCGTAAATGGCTTGAGTTACTGAAGGAATACGATATGACTATCTTGTATCATCTTGGGAAGGCCAATGTGGTGGCCGATGCTTTAAGTAGGAAGGCTCTTAGTATGGGGAGTCTCGCCGCGATTAGTGTTGATATGAGGCCCTTGGCTAGGGATGTTCAGAGGTTAGCCAACAGCTTTATCAGGTTGCAGGTTTCTGAGGAGAGCGGTGGTTTGATTGCGTTCATTAAGGCCCCTTCTTCCTTAGTTGAGCAGATTTGTGAGCGTCAGTTTGAGGATGAAAAGTTGTGTCCCATTCGAGACAAGGTGGTGAGAGGTGAAGCCAAGGAGGTTGCACTTGACTCTGATGGAGTTTTGAGGATTGGAGGTCGGATTTGTGTTCCCAAGGTGGGTGATCTTATTAGACTGATTATAGAGGAGGCCCATTGTTCTAGATATTCTATCCATCCGGGGATAGCGAAGATGTATCATGATCTGAGTTAGTATTACTCGTGGTGTGGTATGAAGAGGGATATTGCTGACTTTGTATCTAGATGTTTGACCTGTCAACAGGTCAAGTGTGAGCACCAACAGCCCGGAAGTGTGTCTCAAAGGATGCCCATACCTACTTGGAAGTGGGAACAGATCACTATGGACTTTATTGTGGGTTTACCTACCACCGTGGGTGGTTATGACTCTATTTGGGTGGTTATTGATAGGCTGACTAAGTCCGCTCATTTCATTCCAGTTCGGGTGAAGTATACAACAGAGAAGTTAGCCCAGCTCTACATCAGTCAGATTGTTAGGCTTCATGGGGTGCCGATATCTATAGTCTCGGACCGGAGTTCCTTGTTCACTTCGCACTTCTGGAGGGCCTTACAGCATGGTTTGGGTACTCAGTTGGATATGAGTATAGAATTTCACCCTCTGACAGATGATCAGTCCAAGGGGACAATTCAAGTGCTTGAGAACATGATTCGTGCTTGTGTGATTAACTTTGGTGCTAGGTGAGATCAACACTTGCCCCTAGCAGAGTTTGCCTACAACAACAACTATCATTCCAGCATTTAGATGGCCCTATTTGAGGCGGTTTATGGCAGACGGTGTAGATCACCGATTGGATGGTTTGATTCGGCGGAGATGGATTCCTTAGACACTGACTTGCTTAGAGATGCCATAGATCAGGTTCACTGGCGAGTTCGCGGTGGTGGACCTGTTTGGTCTCCACGTTCGCAAAGTGATGCCCGCGTTCACAGAGGGGCGTGTGTTGGTCTCCGCATTCGCGGAGGGGAGTTCCGCATTCGCGGTGTACTGTATTGCTGGTCTCCGCGTTAGCGGTGATTTTTGAAGAGGGATTTCTTGTGAATCAGTGTGGGTAAGTGATTTTAACCCTAAGCTTTGATTACCCATTGTTTTAAACATGATTTTAACTTAAAAATTGGGTTTTTAAAGTGAGATTTTGGGGGTTTTGATAGAACTCCGAATTTTTGATAAAATGGAAATGGTGGACTGATTTGACCTTGTTTTATTGGTTGACTTGCTGGGTACCGTGTTTTTGGTACTCACCCTTGTTTCTACACATGTGTAGGTTGCGAGCTTAGACCGTGATTTTGATCTCTCTCTTCTTTCTCCCGAGGCTTCTGTGGATACTTGAGAGGTAGCTGTTCGATGTTGGCGATTCCTCTAGATCCTTTTTCTATACTTTGTTCTATTTGAGACACAAAGATATTGAGACTTGTACTTATCTATTGAACTTCTATATTAGCGGTTTGTACATGTGACAACTAGTCTTGAGTTGGGTTTGTTTAAGTTGAAAGACTTCCACTTGGTTATTTCGAGACTTGATGTTACATTATAAATATTAAGGATGAAGGAAAATTTGAAGCATAATTATTTTAGTAGTCCTTGGGTAGAAGCTTTAACTGTGGCAGCCATTATACTCCTCATACTCACAACTATACAGACTATGTTAGCTATCACAGGTGCCGTTAAGTAAGTAGTAATTATCATGATTGTCTCAATTGTAGTGTTTCCAATTTGCATTTGTGTTGATGAACTTATGAGTTTTTCATGTCCCCCTTATGTATTGGGTTTTATAGTTGAATGTTAATTTAGTTTTATTTTAAGTATTTACATTTGTCACCTCCTACCAGCAACATACAGTGGCGTAGATACATAGGTGTCAGGGTGTTCAATTCGACACCCTTCGTCAGAAAAAAATACCGTATATACAAGTAAAATAATGGACGAAATGATTAAATAACATATTTTGGACACCCTTAAGACAACAAGTTGTTATATCCTAGTGGTTTCAAATGCTTAGAATGAGGCAGTGCTCGTGTGTTCGAATCTCACTAGCGTTTTCACTTTCTATTTCTGGACACCCTTTGTGAAATTCGTGGCTCCGCCACTGACAACATATACCAGATAACTCTATTCACTATGCAAGCGAGCACATTAAGATCTAAGAAAACAATCCCATTCCCTTTTATTTGCTTCACAGCATCAGCCAAAAACACTCTATATATAAAAATTGTGTAATTAATTACTAGACTGCGAAGAATGCAAGAAGTGGCATATTGTCAATTCTTGGATCAGATTCTCAAAGAGGAAAAAGATTGATTCATCTAAAGATCTTGTTCTTTCTGCAGCTGCTGATCGAAATTATCATGAATTCACGATGTTTAATTACATTTTTTTCATCCAATAAGGATTAACCAATCTCCAATAGGATTAACCAATCTCCAACATATTTGAATAGATAAGAATTAATTTTGGATCTATAATTTTTAAAAGTTTAACAGGTTCAATGATAAGAATCTAAAGGTCAAATCGGTCAAACTTATATGATAGATCTCTCTTTTTGTAACATTGCACTCATCCCATCGAAATTCTGAAAACATCTTTGTGCCAATCCCGTAGTCCTCATCCCCACCACTCTCACATCCTTAACCCCCCCCCCCCCATGCCGACCTTAATAATGCTTGCTTAGATTTTATATAAATATTTTTTTAAAATATTATTTTCAACTTTTTTACCGAACATTAAAAATAAATAAGAAACTCACATATTTTTGAAAAAAAATAGCAATCTTCCATCGTACTGAACACACCCTAAAAGTGTTCTTCTTCAATTAAACTTGGTATCAAATTTTAGAATAAATGGTGGCTTCAACACAAACTCAAAGTGTTATTCTTTGTTATGTTTTCTTAAATGTAATATCGATACACTTTATTCTATTATACTTTTCTCAAAATACACATTTTCTTTTAATCAATTCAAGAAATGGTTGCTTGAACACACACTTGCTACTACCAAACAGAAGCTTTCCAATATATTTTACGTTATTGTCCACTTGACTTCTATATTGTATAACATATCAAAAATTAGCGATAATTAATTATTAGTAATAGAACTTATTTTCGTTAAATATATTTATTTAGAAGCAATTATTAGCGATAATTACATATTAACACTCTTCATAAATATCACTAAATCCTATATAATAACGTTAATTTACGCTAAAAGTTGTTTGGGTTATAGTGACCACGAGAAGAGCAGCATGTCCACAATGTGAAAATAAAGTCAACTCTATACCTTCTCTATGGACACACTGCCATTCGACCAACAAAATGAGTATTTGCACATAATGCAGTACGGACTGGTTAAATATTAAAAATTATGTGTAAAAGCGTATTATTTATTTATTTATTGACTTGATATAAATATTGAATATGAGTAAGTTTTTATGGTTCTTCCTTGTTAATTATTAGACTGATAAATACTGATACAATGCATTTAAAGGAAGAGTGTGGTTTGGTGTGAATGCGGAGACGTAAGTAATTGTGCTCTCTTCACCATTTCATATTATTCGATTCGTGTTAATTTGATACTCCCCTTAAGATCATTAAAAATAGTATAAGAAAAAGTAATAAAACTCTTTTGGTTTGTTAAAATAGATAAATAAAATAATTTATTTTTATTTAATATATATTGAGATCAAGTAAAATAAAATAAGGTAAATACATCAAAAGAGGACGTAACCATTTAAAAAACGTGCTTCTTCTTTAATTTTGTAATTATGAATTCTGGACATAAGGATGCAGTGCATGAGCTGTATTTAGTAATAAATTATTAATGGTGGACAACTAGTAAAAATTAATTTTTGCACCTAACTTTCTAATACCACGATAGAATTTGAGAGAACTCGATAAGATTTTTATAAACGAAATGAATTGGTTTGTACACTTGAGCCCTATATTTATACAACTTTAACTCTAGCTAATTACAACATAGGCTTAGACTACTAAGCTCATAATCATCGTGCAAAGTATTAGGTTTTTCATGATCTTATGAGTTTTCATGTCCCTTTTATGTATCGGATTTATAGTTGAATGTTAATTTAGTTTACTTCAAGTATGTATACCTGCCATCTCCCATCAAGTTCAGCCAAAAACACCCCATATACCAATAACACATTTATTCTTCATAATTTCTTTTTATTAATTAATCTTAGCTTGCGACTATCTTAGCTATAAGAATTACACTGTGTAATTACTAGACTGTGTAGAATGGAAGAAGTGGCAACACCACAATTAAGTAAAAAAAAAAAAAAAAATTTAGAACCCCCCACACTCCTAATCTTGGCTCATTCTTGGATCAGATTCTTAAAGAGGAAAATCAACTGCAAAAAATGGTTTCTTTTCTCTAATCTAAGAAAGAATATTGTAGATCCCATTTTCAAAATAATGCACTCTTCCTATTGAAATTTTGAATACGCCTATGAACCAACTCCGTAGTCCTCATCCCCACCACTCTCACATCCTTAACCCCCGTGCCGACCTTAATAGTGCTTGATTAGATTTTATAAAAATATTTTTTCAAAATATTATTTTCAACTTATTTATTAAACATTAAAAATAAATAAGAACCTCACATATTTTTCAGAAAAAATCGCAGTCTTCCATCGTACCTAACACACCCTAAAAGTACTCTTCTTCAATTAAACTTGATGTCAAATTTTAGAATAAATGGTAGCTTGAATACACACTCAAAGTGTTATTCTATGATATGTTTTCTCAAATATAATGTCAATATACAGTACTACGCGTTATTCTATGATACTAAAGCTTTATTTATTCTAGGAATCCCTTTATTCTATGATACTTTTCTCAAAAGCACACTATTTCATGTTAGTAATTTAAGTAGATTTGCAATCAGGAAAATTAATCTATATATAGTATACCCATATAGAATTTTATATTAACCATCTCTCATATTCCTTCACCTTCATAAAAGTTGAGTAGAGAAAAAGAATTTAAGAAGAAGCTCAAGTACACTTAAACTAGTCCATTTTGAATTAGGTAATTTTTAAATGTCTTATAAAATATCCTATCCAATACACTATAATAAATAAACGATTTTGTGAGAATACTATAATTATCGCTATATTATATTTAGTAGCAGCAATATAATATAGGTATTCATAACCAACATGATAAATGTCGTTAAGTAAATAGTAATTGTCTCAATTGTACCTAAAGTTCCATCTCATAAACCTACTAATATGTTACTCATGTTGAAACCAAATTAGTTCTAACATATTGATTACAAGGTATTTTATCAATTTGAGTAGTAAGCTGCAAGATATTAGATATCTTTCCTTAAATATGATTTAAATTTCTCGGGATGTATTTTAGTAGAACTAGTTCTTGAGCCCCTCCGTTTCAATTTGTTTATCTTTATTTAACTTCATATTTTTACATTACTGCATATAAAATAGTGGAATAGAACTTTATTATTGTCGTCTTTCATATTTCCTTGATTCATCACTTTTTTAATTTATAAAAGCGTCTTATAAAGTTTTTATCAACTTAAAATTCTATGAAAGTATATTTAGTATTGTGTTCTAACTTCTACTTGTGTCTCTTACAAAACAACAACAACACAACATATCCAGTGTAGTTCCACAAAGTGGGGTCTGGGAGGTAGAGTGTACACTGACCTCAGAGGTGAGATAACGAGGATACTTTTGATATATTTTCGATAGTATAGTAGAACAACTACAATAAAATAATATTATAATTGAACTACACGAAACCATAGATAGCAATAAAAATCGAAGAATAAGAAACTACAAGAATATATAGTCCTATGACTACTAGTAAGGGCAACAAGAAAATGCAGTCTAACACTCCTACCTATTATAGTATGGTCACACTCTTACCTACTAATCTTCTACCGTAATTTGTGTCCTACACATCTATTCCTATCATAACGTTTTTAACAAAAAAATATCAAAAATTAACTAAACCACGCATACCAATATCAAAGAGAATTTGAGGGTCTAATTTTAATGATGTAAAATAAAATAATTAAAAATTAATATAATATAAATTTTATAAAATTACCGATCGAATCTAACATTAACAGTACCCCTACCCTACAACACGTATCTAGATACTCTCTTCAATTTTCTGTGTCTCTTCTCTTTTTTTTTTCCCTCCATATAATAGATATTTATAGCAATGAAAAATCCAGGAGAAGCAAGAGTTGAAGACATAAAAGAAGAAACACTACATTAAAAATGATCTTAGTGGCAATTAATTAATGACAGTAGCTTAATTGTCACTAAAAACATATTTTTAGCGGCATCTACCACTCTTTATAAATATCACTAAAGTCTATAGCGACACTGAATCCAATGATAATTAACTAATGCTGGTAAGGTTAAGGTTTTATCAGTCTTTGTTAATGTGTATATTTATTGCCGCTCAAACCTATTTTTGTCGTAGTGAAATAGCCCAACCAGAGTGTAAACAAAAGCAGAATAATGAAACCCTCAGTAAACAAAAATAGAGAAAATTAAGAGTCGGCACGTTGAGAAGAAAGGGAACTACTTTGTTGCACTGATTAGAGCTCTGCAACTGCAGATTTTATATGAAAAAATACATAACGTTTTAAGCGTAGAAAGCTGAAACCATTAACTCCTAAAAAATACGAAGTAAATCCATGATAAACTACTCCCCTAAGACTAGGACAAAGCTGAAATAATTTGACTTTATTTGCTAATAGGACTCTAAGTAACGGACTATTTCTCTAACACCCTCCCTTAAACTGAAAGCATCTAAGCTTCAGCTTCTTGAAATCTTCCATAGTGCCGATACCCATCAACCTCCTCAGATTTTGAAAAAGGAGAAATCTGAGAGGTTTGGTAAAAATGTCGGTCAACTAATCTTCACTTCGGCAGTACTGCAGCTCTATTGTTCTTTCATTGTTGAGATCTCGCAGGAAATAATACTTCACATCAATGTGCTTGCTTCTTCCATGGTTCACACGATTCTTTGACAACTTGATGGTAGAATTGTTGTCACAAAATATTATAGTGGCTCTTCCCGTCTTGAACTGCAGCTCTTCAAGGATTCTCCTAAGCCAAATAGCTTGACAAGCACAAGCTGTAGCAGCAACAAATTCAGCTTCTGTACTTGATAATGTGACAATTATTTGCTTTTTAGAGGACCACGACACAGCCCCTGCGCCTAACATAAACACATAACCTGAAGTACTCTTTCTACCATATTGATCTCCTGCATAATCACTATCAGTAAAGCCAACCAAATCTGACTTTTCTCCTTTCCCGTAGAAAATTCCAAAATCCTTGGTTCCTTGTAGGTAACGCAAAATTCTCTTCGCAGCTAAGAGATGCATTTCAGTTGGGCACTCTATATATCTACTTACAAGACTAACAACATACATGATGTCTGGTCTTGTAGCAGTTAGATACATTAGACTACCGATAATTTGCTTGTAAAACGTGCTATCCACCTTCTTTCCGCTCCCAGCTTTGTTAAGTTTCAAACCAAACTCAACTGGAATGTTGGCTGGATTGCAATTCTGCATCTCAAACCTATTTAAAATTTCTAGCACATACTTCTTTTGTGAAACAAATATCCCTTCATCAGATTGCACCACTTCTAAACCAAGAAAATAATGCATCTTACCAAGATCGGACATCTCGAATTCATTCATCATACACTTTTTAAATTCATCAAACATGACACTACTATTCCCCGTGAATATAAGATCGTCAACATATAATCAAGCAATGAGCATTTTTCCATTCTCCCCATTTTTCACAAAAAAATGTGTGCTCATATAGACACTTTTGAAAACCCATTTTCAGAAAATAAGCCTCAATACGGCTATACCAAGCTCGTGGAGCTTGTTTTAGTCCATCAATGGCTTTCTTTAATCGATAAACCTTGTGCTCATTACCAATCTTAACATAACCAGGGGGTTGTTCGATAAATACCTCTTCCTCCAAGTATCCATGTAAGAAAGCTGATTTGACATCCAATTGGAATATAGGCCACGAATTTTGTGCCGCTAAGGTAATTAGCATTCTGATAGTGCCATTCCTTGCAACTGGAGCAAAAACTTCAGCTTAGTCCACACCGTACTCCTGCTTGTATCCCTTAGCCACCAACCGTGCCTTATACTTATCAATTTCACCAATTTCTTTCAGTTTAGTCTTATAGACCCACTTGACACCAATGGTTTTGTGCTTCCCAGGAAGATCAGTAAGCTCCCAAGTATCGTTCCTTTCAATAGCTTCTATTTCAGCATCAATCGTCTTTCTCTATTTTTCTTCTCCCACTGCACTCTCAAAACTTGTCGGGTCGCAGTCTGCAAATAATGCAAAATGAGTAATTGCATCATCATTAACATTAATTCCTTTTACCTCATAATCCACCATCCATGCGGGCTTTCTGCGAGCACGACGAAGAGACTGAGCTGCTGCATCAGTTTCTTCTAAAGCTGCTGGTAAAGATTAAGTAGTTGGTGAAATTTCAGCAGGAGTTGATGAAATTTCAGCCGCTGCAGGAGTTGAGTTCTCTGCAGTTTCAGACATTGCAGCTGCTTCTTCGACTCCAGTATCAAATACAAAAGGAGAAGACTGCTGCATACTCCAGTCCCAAGTGTTTTTTTCATCAAAAATAACATCTCTACTGATTACAATCTTCTTCGTCAGTGGATTAAACAATTTGTATGCCTTTGATGCTTCACTAACACCCACAAAGATACACTTTTCGCTTTTGTCATCAAGCTTTTTCCTCTTCTCATTCGGAACATGTGTATAGGCAATGCAACCAAAAATTCGAAAGTGATCTACAGTTGGTTTTCTTCCACTCCAAGCCTCCTCCGAGGTCATGTTTTGAACAGCAAATGTTGGACTTCTATTCAATATATGAATGCTCCAATTTATCGCTTCCGGCCAGAAAGTCTTTTCCATTTTTCCTCTTGCTAGCAAACTCCGCACCATATTGAGAATGGTTCTATTCTTTCTCTCCGATACATCATTTTGTTGTGGTGTATAAGCAGTGGTAAGCTCTCTTCGAATACCATTAGATTTACAAAAATCTTTAAAGACTTTTGAGCAATACTCGCCACCACGATCAGTTCGAAGAGTCTTTATAGCCCTTCCAGTCTCATTTTCTATATGAGCCTTGAAGTTTTTAAATGCTCCAAAAGCTTCTGATTTTTCCTGTAAAAAATACACAAAAGTCTTTCGAGAATAATCATCTGTAAATGTAATGAAATACCTTTTTCCTTCATTAGAAATTGGTCTAATAGGGCCACAAATATCTGAATGCACCAGTTCCAAAATATCATTTGCTCTCCACGACTTCCCTTTTGGAAATTGAGAACGATATTGTTTGCCAACAACACATTCTTCACAAATTTGGGAGGGGATGAGAATTTCTGGAAGGCCTATCACCATATTTTTCTGTTGGAGAGTTTTTAATCCACCAAAACCCAAGTGACCATATCTAAAAAGCCACAACCAGGAAGAATCTTTCACTTCTGCCTTCAGACAAGATTTAATACTCTCAATGTTCAAGGGAAATAATCTATTTGAATTCATTTTCACAATAGCAATAGCTCCTCTAGTAGGACTATAAATCTCACAAACACCTTTCCCAATGAGAATAAAATACCCTTTCTCTTACAACTGTCCGATACTCAATAAATTGCTTTTTAGAGCGGGAACATATAACACATTTGATATTATTTCTTCAAAACCATTCTTGGCTTTAATTTTAATATCACCCTTTCCCATTGCATCCACAGTAGAGCAATCACCAAAACTAACTTTAGAACGAAAGCCTTCATTTAAATAAGAAAAGCAAGACTTACTCCCACTCATGTGATTACTGTAACCTGTATCCAGATACCAAACATCTTGCAAAGGTCTCAGTTTGTGTTGCCATCAACAAGGTCTCAGTTTCCTTGCTTTCAACAAAATTTGACTTCTCGTCCTTATTATTAGGCAGCCTAGTATAGCATTCAGACTGATAATGACCAAATTTATGGCATCGATAGCATTCGATATTTGATTTGCCAAAATTCTTTCCCCTGCCTTTGTTGTTATCATTGGCTCTAAAATTTCTCCTACCATCTTTGCTACCTCCTTCTCTATCTCCTCTGCCTCTCCCTCTACCTCTACCTCTACCTCTTCCTCTAGAGTTGGAAGAAATAAAAGTAGAGGCCTTCAAGGCCTGCTTCTCAGAAGTTGAACTGAGGTTCATCTTCTGTTCATGCACCAATAAGGAGCTTTGCAATTCGTCCAGCGACAACTCATCTACATCTTTTGACTCTTCAATGGAGCACACAACATAATCGTACTTTGGCATCAAAGAGCGCAACATTTTCCTAACAATTGTGACATCATTCATCTTCTCGCCATGGAATCGCATTTTGTTGCTGATTTCCATTGTTCTAGCGCAATAACTCATTACAGACTCTCCTTCCCTCATTTGTAAAGTCTCAAAATCCCTTCTTAAGGCCTGAAGCTGTGCACGCTTCACTCTGGCAGTGCCTTGATATTTTTTCTTCATGGAATCCCAAATATCCTTAGAAGTTTCTTTGCAAAGAATAGTTTCTAGGATAGGACGCTCAATAGCCTGAAAGAGGTAGTTTTTTGCCTTTCAAATCTTTCAACTTTCTTGCTTCGAACTCCCTTTTTTGAGCATCCGTCAAAACTTCGCCTTCTACTGGAGCGCCGATGCTGTCCTCGACAATTGGCCAATACTCATTTGACCGTAAAATGTTTTCCATCAGCATACTCCAATGGTCATAATGACCATCAAAGTGAGGAATTGCTGCTTGTACATAATTACTGTCTGATGCCATGAGTGATACAGAAAAGAGGAGAAAGGTTTAATTACTGCTGTCTTTTTTTTTTACGCCAGGATCTCAAGATGGCTCTGATGCCACTGTAAACAAAAGCAGAATAATGAAACTTGCAGTAAACAAAAATAGAGAAAAAGAATCGACACGTTGAGAAGAAAGGGAACTACTTTGTTGCACTGATTAGAGCTCTGCAACTGCAGATTTTATATGAAAAAATACATAACGTTTTAAGCGTAGAAAATTGAAACCATTAACTCCTAAAAAATAGGAAGTAAATCCATGATAAACTACTCCCCTAAGACTAGGACAAAGCTGAAATAATTTGACTTTATTTGCTAATAGGACTCTAAGTAACGGACTATTTCTCTAACACAAAGAGTTAATTTTGTTCATTTTCTCGTTCTATGTTAAACACTATCAATTAATTATATTATTTTGTACCTCAAATTGAAGAACATAACTCAATCGGATAATCATTTAGTTTTAAAAAATTCTTAGTCATCTTTATTTTTTTTAAAATTTTATTGTCAATCAGTATTTAAATTGATAGTTACTTTAAGATTTAATTAATTTGAATTTGCGATGGAAAATCTCATTTTGAAAGGTGAGTCTATTTTTAGGACTTAAACTTGAAGCCTTTAATTAATGAGAAGGAGTAATTACCACTTAACAACTACTTTTGTTGTTTACTACTCCCTCCCCCCCCCCTCCCCCGTCTCATTTTAATTGTCATAGTTTTCTTTTTGAGAGTCAAACGATATGACATTTAAGATGTATTTTTCATCATATTGATATAAAAAAATGTTGCAATTTATAGTACTTTCCGTATATTTTTTGAATATCTAAAATTTTATTCATATTGATATAAAAAATGTTTCAATTTATAGTACTTTCCGTATAGTTTTTGAATATCTAAAATTTTATTTTAAAATATCGAATTACTGTAATCTAATTTAGCTTTGAAAATTAGTCAAATTAACTCTCGAAAAACGCAATATGACAACTAAAAAGGGACAGAGGAGTAATTGTTAATAATTGTGTGTTTTTCTTAAATGGTATACCACCTACAATTTTAATTTTATTTTACGCAGTATCCACCTTGTAGATTAGACCTATTGAATACTTGAATTATGTTTAAAATTATCCTATTAATTATGTTTTTGATGATATAGTTTTTAAACATTTGATTTTCACGCATTTGACATGAAAATAGTTGTAGAAGAAATTCAGTCTATATATATTTTCGTAATTATTTTTTGGTTCTTTTCTTCAAAAGTAGATTCAGAAGAAATTTAGTCAATTTTCAAGAGTTTATGTGTTTTCTATTAAACTAATAATTAAGTGTATCCTTCCTGATATTTTTATTTTTTAAATTTGATTTCAGTATTTTACAATATTTATTGCTTTGTTTTTTTCTTTTCGAATCAAATTCTGCAATAAATATATTGCTTTGGATTAAAAATAAAATAATAGTCATGGGTATTTAGGAATTGAAATTACAAAGAATGTGTCTTTTGTAGGAGTTAGAGTTTGAAGCACTCCATTGAAATTAACTCAATATATAATCGAATTCCAGTCCTTCTTGAGACTGAAAAAGATGAGGCATCTCTCTAACGACTATATCAATTTGTTTTTGATTTCATTAGCCCACTTTTCTTTTGGCAATTAAATATAGAATTTTTTTTACTCTTTAATTTTAGGTCTGCATCACGATCCTAACATATTCGCTAACCATGGTTTTACACTTTTAGGATTTTTTTAATTTGAATCGGGTCTGGAGGGGTAAAGAAAATGGGTCAGGTGAGGAAGTTTTAAAGTCTTGTGGCATTTTTAAAATTAAAAAACCAATTTTAAGCTATTGTTTTCAATTTATTTTGTTAACCAAAAAGGTAAATAGGCATAATTTATTAAACGACGAAGAATATGTGCTTATTGCATAGTACTTTTAATAAACATTTTAAAATTTCTTACACTCTTCCATTACAGATAGAAAAAGGAAGGAAAATGCATCAATTAAGCGACATAAAGGAAACAAAGAAATGTATAAATCAAATCTTTGATAAAATGTTTGAGGATTTGGACAAATCATCTATTAAATCGTGTACTATATTCAAAGTAAATGTGCGGCTACATGAATCAAATCCATCTGCTTATACACCAAAGATGGTCTCTATTGGTCCTTATCATAAGAAAAATCCTCAACTTGGTCCAATGGAAAAGTACAAACTATTGTACCTACAACGGTTTCTTCAACAAGGAAAGTGTCTTGATGTGAAAAGTTGCATCAATTATTTGGAGGATTGGAAGGAGGAAGTACTAATGCGTTACGACGATATAGGAAACCTCGATACTGATGCTAGTCAAGAATTTTTCCAAATGTTGTTGCTTGATGGTTGTTTTGTGATTGAGTTTATTTGAGAGCGTTGTGAAATCATTCCAAAAGGAGAAGACAAAATCATCAATTTTGTTGATTACAAATATAATCAAATACTCCGAGACTTGTTGTTACTAGAAAACCAACTTCCTTTCTTTATCCTCTTCCACCTTCATTTTATGACAAAGAAAGATGATGAATTACCATTGGTAGATCTAGCGATCACTTTGTTTAGGCATGTTGTTAACTTGGGATATATGTCAGTACACAATAATGATTCATATGATCTGATTAGTTCATATGATATAAAACATGTACTTCAAGTAGTACACATTGTTTCATGTCCGAGGAATTTCGAAAAATGGTCAGACGATGACATGAAGTGGAATAAGGCCATGCGAAATGCAACAGAGCTTTCCGAAGGTGGAGTTAGCTTTGCAAAGGACAGTAATATGAAAAGTTTGTTTGATATAAAGTTTGAGAATGGATTGATGACAATACCTTCTCTTGAAGTGGTAGATAGTACGGAAACCCTCCTGCGAAATCTCATTGCTTATGAGAAACAATCAATTGATTTACAATATTTATATTTCAGTGATTATGCAACTTTCATGGATCATCTTATCGACTCAGACAAAGATGTGAGTTTGCTTCGCCATAGAGGAATCATAGCGAACTGGATAGGAGAGGACAAAGAAGTGGCTAGCCTCTTCAACAGAATCGGAAATGGGGTCACGGTTTATTATTCCAGCTTCTATTACAGAGAAGTATTCACAAAAGCACTTAAACATTGTGATGAAAAACCATGGAACAGAATGTTCACGAATTTGAAGCATAATTATTTTAGTAGTCCTTGGGTAGGAGCTTCAACTATAACAGCCATCATACTCCTCATACTCACAACTATACAGACTATTCTAGCTATCACAAGTGCCTTTAAGTGTAAGCAGTAGTTTTCTCAGTTGTAGTGTTGATGAGCTTATGAGTTATCGATCAGTTTTTCATCAGTACTCCTGATCATATATGTTTAATTTGTCATTAATTCAAGAAATGGTTGCTTGAACACACACTTACGCTATTGTCCACTTGACTTCTATATTGCGTGACACACTACACCAAAAATGATCTTTAGCGGCAATTAATTATTAGCAATAGCTTCATTTTCGCTAAATATATTATTTCAGAGGCAATTACTAGCATGGGAGTAGCTATGGCCACCCAGGGTGTCCAACTGGACATCCTTTGTTGAAAAATTACATTGTATATATATGTCAAAATTCTGCATTTAAAGGATATATATTTAAAGTTGAACACCCTTAATAAAAGCTATGGCTTTGGCACAGTGGTAATGAGAGTCTATCGGAGCCATTGATTACTAGCGACAATTACATTTTAGTACTCTTTATAAGTGTCAACTAAAGCCTATAGCGACATTGGATCTAACGACAATTAACCAATGCCTATAAAGGCTTTCACACTCTTTATTAATGTGCAATTGACGCTAAAAGTTATTGGCTGCAGTTCTGTTTGCAATCTGAGTAGCATGTCCACAATGTGCAAATAAAATTAACTCAAAAATTTTAACTTCCCTCCTCTTCAACTGTAGCTCATCGTTCTCTTCCATTCGTTTTGTTCTTATTCTCATAAGAACAAAACGAATGGAAGAGAACGATGAGCGGAGGAAGACCTAAAGTTCTAATACCATGATAGAATTTGAGAGAACTGGGTTGATTTTTATAAACGGAATGAATTGGTTTGTACAATTGAGCCCTGTATTTATACAACTTTAACTCTAGCTTATTGCACTTATCCTATAGAAATTCTGAATACGCCTATGTACCAACCCCATAATCTTCATCCCCACCACCCTCACATCCTTAAAACCCCCATGCTGCCCTTAATAGTGCTTGCTTAAATTTTACACAAATATATTTTTTCAAAATATTATTTTCAACTTATTTATCAAACATTTAAAATAAATAAGAAACTCACATATTTTTCAGAAAAAATAGCAATCTTCCAAGTTCCATCGTACCGTACACACCCTAAAAGTGTTCTTCTTCAATTAAACTTGATATCAAATTTTAGAATAAATGGTGGCTTAAACACACTCAAAGTGTTATTCTATGATATGTTTTCTTAAATGTAATATGTTTTCTTAAATGTAATATGTTTTCTTAAATGTAATATGTTTTCTTAAATATAATGTCTATATACACTTTATTCTATGATACTTTTCTCAAAATGCACACTATTTCATGTTAGTAATATAGGTTGGTTTGCAATCACACAAAGAAAAATTAATCTATATATAGTATAATCATATAGAACTTAATATTCACAATCTCTCATATTCCTTCACCTTCATAAAAGTTGAGCAGAGAAAAAGAATTTAAGAAGAAACTCAAGTGCACTCCAACTAGTCCATTTTGAATCAGGTAATTTTTAATGAGCAATTATTTTAAAGAGGTTATTTTCGATTGATCTTCGTTTCAAGATGAAAACAATCTAGAAAAAGACGTAATGAAATTAAGTACAAGAGGCAATAGATAGTAAAAAAATAACAATTATAGCAGAACAGTACTAGAATAAAATAATACTATAATTGAACTACACGAAACAACAGATAGTCATAGAAATCGAAGAATAAGAAACTACAAAAATAGTCCTGCAACTACTACTAACAGCAACAAGAAAATGCAATCCTACTTACTAGTATAGTCGCACTCCTACCTACTGACCTTCTACCCTAATTTATGTCTTCCACACCTTCATACCATAATGTTTTAACAAAAAAATATCAAAAATTAATTAAACTGTATGGATGTCAAAGAGAATTCAAGAGTCTAATTTTAATGATGTAAAACAAAATAATCAAAAATTGATATGATATAGATTTTATTTTTAAAGTTTGATTTCAGTATTTTACGATATTTTATTGCTTTGTTCTTTTCTTCTCAATTCAAACTATTCAATGAATTTATTGCTTTGGATTAATAACAATAGTAATAATGGTCATGGTATCTATGAATGGAAATTAAAAGGAGTGTTTTTTTTTTTTTGTAGGAATAACAGTTGAAGAGAGAGGGATGGAGATTACTTCAACAGATAACCAAATTCCACTGCTTCTTCAAACTGAAAAAAATAAGGTCTCTTTCAAGTATGTGTAATTAACGTGATAAAGCTCGAATAATTATTGATCACACACAAGAAAAAAAGTTGAATCTTTATGTTGGAAAACTATATGCACAGCGGAAGCATACAAAAATCATATTGCTTACATGAATAATAGACAACACATACATTTATACTAGAACACATAAAATCATGCTAGAGCACATAAACTTTCTGAAATTTAATTCAAGAATTACCTCTTGAAGCGTGAGCAGATACCTTCAAGCGAATCCACAAACTGGACGTTAGTTCTGCTGTCTTCTACAATGATCCCAAGTTCACTACCGAACTCTCTCAATACTTGGGTGGGCAAGTATTGTATATAAAACTTATATTCTTTCAAGGGTTAGAAGAATCCCTATTTATAGAGATTTCTTCCTAGTCCAAGGAGGAGAAGAACAAGACATGTACTTCCCCTTTTACTTAGAATAGAGAAAGACATATACTTCTCCCTTTCCTTAGAATAGAAAAAGGCATGTACTTCTCCCTTTCCTTAGAATAGAGAAAGACATATACTTCTCCCTTTTTCCCTTAGAATAGAATTCAGTGTTCTAGTTAAATATGGGCACAGTGGGGACCACAGAATTAATTACTGAGGCTTCCTATTATGGAAATAATTCCAAGTAATAATTTGAATTATTCTTACCATAATAAATTACAAATCATTCCACTAGAAATTCGTAATTGCACTCCTTTATTTATATTTTGAAATTTCCCATTAAATACTTATATAATTCCCCATGTTAAGATTACAGATACTAATCAATAAATTAAATTACTGACGAATTTAATTCAAAGATTAACTTCCTTTAGAGCACTGCTTAACTTATTTCATGTGTCGGATTCATAAATCCACTTGCAAGGTTTGACACGATGAAAACTTATAAGTTTCTCAAAAAGGCATATCATCAATCTCTATATCGAGACATGAATTCCGTCAACTAACTTATTATTTCACCAATATATATTATTATCATTCAATTTATCAGGCATATTGACTAATCTCATAATCTCACCTTTTAATAAATCAAAACGATAATTAACATATAAAAATCATAATAATTACATCAGGATTAAGAATATAAGTACATTTAATAGTTTAGAGAATATGCTTTTGTCAGTCAGTCTAAAACAACTATCTCTACTCGGTCCCGTTCAATACATACAAAATGCACTAGCACAAGAAGTTGGAACTATACCATTCCCATAATCAAGATAAATTATGTATAATCTTGTGCTACAATCATACCGATGGCATGTCCGATTTCTATCTTAGATTGTGAATAAAAAACTTTATACTTATAAGAACCGATAATTTAATCCTCTGTGTATAAGCTAAAACTCTATATACTAAATCATCTACTATATAAGTAAACAAACATCATAAACAAATATATGATCTATTAAAATTAAATAAATACTATATCCAAACATATGATTAATAGATATATCCCAACACTTTATACAAATCAGTAATGAAATTTTGAGGTGTCTAGATACTACTGGATTGGTTACGTGTTAAATTGACAGTATGGTCCCAAAAATATATATATATGAGTCTATCCATGTATTTTGCCTTCACTACTATAATATTTTTCATTTCAACTATCTGATTTTAATTCGATGTAGCTTTCTGTTCTAATTTATATGACTCACATTTTTTTATAGTTAGTCTCAAAAAAATGACATATTTTTCTATTTAATAATAATTTAAGTTTAAAATCTTTATTTTACCCTTAATGACTTGATTTATATTCACACAAACATTTATTACTTATTTTAAATCATAAATTTCAAAAGTCTTTCTTTAACTTCATGTCAAGTCAAACAACATCATATAAATCGAGACGGAGTACTATCTGTTAAAAGACTATGTAATTCCTTGATTATTGCATAGAGCTTCTAATAAACACTTCAAAAGATTATGTTACAGATAGAAGAAGGAAGAAAAGTGGATCATTCAATCGACATAAAGGAAATAAATGGTGAACAAATAAAGAAATCTCTAAATGAAAGATTTGAAAATTTGGATGAGTCGTCTATCGAATCGTGCACCATATTCAAGGTGACTGTGGGGCTGAGTGAATCAAATCCAGATGCTTATAAGCCAAAATTGCTCTCCATTGGTCCTTACCATAAACACAATTCTAAACTTGGCTCGATGGAAAAATACAAGTTGTGTTACCTACAACGGTTTCTCAAGCGGAATGGAGGGATTCATGATGTGGAAAGTTGTATTAGTGAAATGGATAAACTAAAAGATGATGCACTTAAGAGTTATGATGATATAGGGGGGCTAATAGATAGTTTTCATATTGTAGAAAAATTTTCAGAAATGTTGTTGCTTGATGGTTGTTTTGTGGTTGAGTTTATTCGAGAGCATTGTAAGATCAATCCAACTAGAGAAGACATAATTATCAAGAGAGATTGCATAAGAAATCAACTAAAGCAAGACTTGTTGTTGGTAGAAAATCAACTTCCTTTCTTTGTTCTAACCAAGCTTTATGAAATGTCAAAGGAGGAAAGAGAAGAACCGTTGATAGAGACGGCGAAGTGTACCTTTTCTGTAGGAAATAAATCAAGAATCGGATTCCTAAGTAGTTTAGGATTCCTTACTAATTTAGGATTTGTTATTTATGGTATTTACTTATTTATGTTTAATTAGGATTTGTTAGTTTTATAGTTTCCTAGTCCTAGTTTACTTTGATTGTTAGTCCTATAAATAGGGGTGCCTTATTACATATTTTTAATGTAGTGAGAGATACATTCATTGTACAAAAATACAAGAGTCATTGAGTTATTGAATAAAAGCCTCTTACAAAATCATTGTGTTGGGTCTTTCACTTGTGCATATATTATTACCTTGAGTAATTTTATTTCCTTCATTTTCTCTTGATAAATCCTCTATAGAGAATGAAAAAAATGTCAAACATTTATTTCATGTAGTACACATGTGCATGTCGTGTCGACCTTCAAAGAAGATAACTGCACCAAAACTTTGGAAGAGACCTTCAAAGAAGATAACTGCATAGAATCATGCCAAATGCAACAAAGCTTTCTGAAGCTGGAGTTAGCTTTGCAAAAGTTGGAAATATTTTTATGAGGTCAGTGGACAAAGTCAAGGGCGATGATCTTAGGGATAACACATGTTTATTTGATATAAAGTTCAAGAATGGATTGATGACAATCCCTTGTTTTCAAGTGGTTGAGGATTTTTGTAATTTTTTCAAATGATAAAGAATTTTAGAGAATATGATAAAATAAATTGTGTATTTAGGTAATTTTTCCCAAAAATATAGACAAATATGGGTATTCATATAAGAACTCACATTTGTAAATAGAAAAAAAAAAGTTCCTTAAAAATTGAGGAAAAACATTTTCTAGCTAGATCAATAAAAACACACCAACGCATCCCCAATATTCCACCCCCTCGCAGTATTCACCCACCTCTACCTGCCTACTTCCACCTACCCCCACCCCTGCCTACCCCACCTGTCGAGAATCGGTCCTAGGAAAGAGTCAGGGTTGGGGTCAGGATGGAGAGTCAGGTTCTGAGTCAGTATTGGGACTCGCATACTGGGTCGATCGGTGTCAGAAGTCAAGTCCTGGGATAGATCGTCAATATTAGGTCCTGGATCTCGAGTCAAGTCCCAGATTAGGGTCGCGATCAAGAGTTGGATATCATGTTCGATACTTGTCTTTGAGCTCAATTAATTTGGATTTCAAGGATGTTATTCACTCCTTAGATTTTCTCTCAATTTATGTGGTTACTTAAATTGGATATAGACATCAATTTAAGCTTAATATTTTCAGTTTTTAAGGTTCTTATTAGTATTGATCTAATTAATAATATCTTTAAGGTTTTTATTATAATTTGTTGTATTTTTAATAAATTTGTAAACATAAATTTATGTTTCGCAACAAAACCTTAAATTCAATAACGAAAATACTATATTCAGATGATCCAGATAACAATAAGTTGCATGCATTGGCGGATTCAATATTCTTACTAACTGAATTCGAAAAAAAATAATATAGTGTTTGAAATTTGAACTTGAAACACTAACGTGAATTTTGAACTCCCAAAATACTAAACCAACCTCTAGTCTTGTATTTAGCGATTCAAAGTCTATATATACACTAAAAATAAAAATATATATATCATATGTAATATAATTTTTTATCGAAGGGTTCAGGTGAACACCATCATCCCCTTCTATATCTGCCTCTGGCTACATGGTATTATGTCACATGCACATGCAATTACTTTAGGACCAAGGCACCCCACACATTGTTGGGGAGAAAAAAGAAGAAAAAAGCAAAATATTCTCAATCACCTAAAACTATAAAATAGTGAAACAAATTCTATAATATGTTGTGCACATGCATGATGCATCCCACAAGTTTCACAACGCACGTTTCCCTTTTTATGTAATATATAAATATAAAATATAAAATATAAGCCTTATTAATTATTATATCTATGCTTTTTTCTATGATAATATTTTCTATGTTTATAATTGTGTCTTAATTTAAGAACAATTGCTCAAAAGTGAGAGTCACTGACTCATACACATGAATATTGTAGCTGGCTTAGCTGCAGTGGATGGTTTCAAAGAAATTAAAGAAATAACTATGATCTCTTTTCCTTGATTTCTTTTGATTTAACTATGATAATAAATTACTAAGACTTTGGAAAAGTGTGTTAATTAGTAGTATCATTCCTCCTTTTTTTTTGGTATATATATAAGTTGTCACACTCTCATCCTTCAAGACAAGCAAGAGGAACAAATTAAAAGAGGTAAGTACTTTCAACATTTCTCAAAAAAAAAAACTTAGGAATTTTAATTTAAGATTTAAATTTGTTGTGGAGTTTATTACTAA
The DNA here is from genome assembly GCA_018342035.1 of Solanum appendiculatum. Lineage (NCBI taxonomy): Eukaryota > Viridiplantae > Streptophyta > Magnoliopsida > Solanales > Solanaceae > Solanum > Solanum appendiculatum. Next base: position 35,062 of record JAGDQO010002560.1, on the reverse strand, counting down.
TTAATCATCTTTAAATCTTTTTTTTTTAATTACAGTCTCAAGAAAGTTATGGCTCACCATAGTGAGATTATCCCAATGTATAGATCATGATCAATTTCCAGTACTAACTGATCAACTTTCTCTAAGAGATAGGAGATGTGAAATTCTTAAGAACATAGGAGATGACAGCATCTTCAAGAAACTTTCTGATGGGGTTGCAATCACCGAATTTTATTACAGAAAAGAATGCAGCAAATTGATTCAACATTGCGAGAAGCCATAGAATCAAATGAAGGCAAGTTTGACGCACAACTATTTTCAGAGTCCTTGGGCAGGAGCTTCAACTGTGGCAGCTATTACACTTCTTGTACTCACAGTTATACAGACTGTTCTGGCCTTTACTAGTGACGTTACGAAGTAATCTTTGTTGTAACTATGTAACACAACTGTTGATTGAGTGAGTGTTTCCTCGTTATAGAGAACTTGAACAATGATATCATTTGCAAATTTTCAGAAATACTTTTACTAGATGGATGTTTCGTGGTTGAGTTTATTCGAGAGTGTAGTGGAATGAGGCCTAATAGAGAATTGTATGATAAACAAATTTGATAATGGACGGATGCAAATTCCTTGTTTTGAAGTTGATGTAACGGAGACCCTCCTGAGAAATCTCGTACCCTACGAGCAATAGACATATGATGTAATTCCTAAGCATTTCTGTCACGACCCAAAAATCTTTCAAAACTTAAAATAACCCCCAGGACTGGTTGTCACATGTACAAGTCGCTAATAACAGAGTTCAAATGAAAATGCAAGTCTCAATTAAGTCTTTGCTTCTCAAGTAGAACAAAGCTTAAAAAGAAAACAGGAATAGAAGAGTTCGCTGGCGGACGAAAGCTACCTCTCTCTATCTCCTGGAAGCCTCAGATGGTAAAGAAAAGAGAAGCTCACAATCCGGGCTCGGAATCTACACAGGTGTAGAAGCAAGGGTGAGTACCAAACAACACGGTACTCAGCAAGTCAACTAACAAAACAAGGCAAATCTAACAAAATTCACGAACTCCTTTCCTCCCAACCGAATCTCCATAACTACAACCTGCACAAAAAAATCAGCCCAACCTAACAGATACCAACACACAGTTCAACAGAACAAGGATCCACAATAACTCAATAGTATCGCCAAATAAGTCACATCCGTATCAGATACATCAATTACAAAGTCACAAAAGCATATACACAACTTCACAATAACCGATAAGATGAAATGCAATGTCACGTAAAGTGATGCATGTCTGTCCTAACGATACACATCCGTTGAATATCAGTCCGGAACCCATGGGGGACTCACAAGGTCCATGTATCCACCGGAAAGACTTCGGCATCATCACACTCTCGCCGGAAAAGACCTCGGCATCACTCATCGCCGGTAGAAACCTCGGCATCACACACCGCCGACAGAAACCTCGGCATAACACATCGCCGGCAGAAACCTCGGCATCACACATCACCGGCAGAAACCTCGGCATCCGTATCAATCAGTCTCATCAAAGTGTTTCAGAACCAATGCAAATAAGTATGTTCACACAAATAATGAGGAAATGATAGTGATCACAGTCACAACGCAATTCATATCAATGCAATTCATGCCACACTATCAATACTATATCAACATCAACACTTACATCAATCACATTATGATGAATCACCTAGTCTCCATTCTGCTACCCTTTCATCACAAATAGGATCAATCGGTAAGCAAGTATCTCAAGTCTAATCCCATAATCCACAATGAGCAAAAGACATTTTTATCAACCTCACAATCACATTAAGGCTATCATAGCATTTCACTAAATACACATCAATATCAAGATCACGGCCTATCTCCCTTTGGTCTACCACTTTAGTACATATTGCCATTTTATTAACCCCGCCAATCAATTAAGATTTGTTCGAGCAATAATTCAACCCATAGCCTCATTCCCATTACTCCCCAACACAAACAAGAAAGAAAATTCAGAAATTCTACAAGATTCACAGAGTTTTAGAAGTTCACTTGCCTTAGCCAAAATCGCGATCAATCAATCACCTAAGCTTTCCCCTTCCGAATGTAATCCAAAGCACCACAATATATTCAAATAATGATTCATAATCAAAAACCGGAACTAACGACACCAAGAACACAACATTCAAGAAAAAGGGTAAAACGGTCCAAAAATTTGATTCCGAAAATGGGGGTTTAAATCTGAAAATTTTTACATGGATACGATCCTCAAAGCATTAGGAATCCATTGGTGAAAATCATTTAAAAAACGGAGCGCAAATCAGATCACCACCACCATTTAATCAAAACTTTGAAATTCTAGAAATTCCCCAAATTTCTTCCTTTAAAACCCCCCAAATTCAAGTTGAAATCGAGTTATAATCAATGTGTACTGAAGATTGAGGGTTAAAATCACTTACCCAATCGATTTCCATGAAAATTCTCTTTAAAAATCGTCTTCCCGAGCTCCAAAAGTCCGAAAATGGTGAAAATGGGTGTTTTCTCGAATTTACATTGTTTCAGGCGATTTAACCCTCCGCGAATGCAGAGACCAAATCTGGTAACACTCCGCGAACGCTGAAGCCAAAAACCCATACATCAGACATCAGCAAAATCAGTAATGCACTAAGTCTCTGAGTGGACCCTCGGGATTCGTTCGGAACCCCGTGCACACAATCCATATATGCTACCCTACTAAATTCGATGCACCGGACTCAATGAAACCGTTGAAATTTGAATTCGAGGTCTCCTTGACCCTGAACCCGATAAAGCGCAACTAAACTAACATAAGCCTCAAAAACTCAAATCAAGCTCGGGACCTCTAAAAATTCAACCAAGGCTACTCTTATGTCTAAAATTATCCCTGAATCCAACGGAGTCGTCGGAATTCAATTCCGAGCATCTGATCTCTAAATGTTGTCCAAAGTCAACTCTATGGTAAAAAAATCACTAACTTCCAACTCAAGGCCTCAAATCCACATTATAGCCCCAAATCTAATTCCGTCAACTCTCCTAGACCAAATTCCACATTTCGGAGCTGATGGAATCGACGAAAATCCATTCCGAGCTCCGAAACTCTGATTGACCTCAAATACCACTTTTTGACAAATTAACCTTCTAAAACTCAAATTTTCCAAAACCTTAACTCAACAAGTAACTTCACAAAATCAACTTCGGATACTGATCAAACATGACTCAGAACAACTCTCGAGCAGGATAAAACGGTCATTTTACAAAAAGTACTAAAAATGACCTTCAAGGTCATTACATCAGTGATTTTGCAGTGTTCATGGATTACCTCATTGATTCAGATAAAGATGTGAATGTGCTTCGTCGAATAATTGTGTTTTATGGGATTAATATTGTATCCAAGTTGTATTGATGGATTATAGAATGTGTTCCATCTTTAATTAAATGGGATAATACATATTTTCCCTCACTTGTTTGAAAAGAACACTTAAATTTTGTGGGGGTCCTATGAACCTGACATATTAGCTCAAATTGATATAAACACCACGCCCCGACTCCTAATGTGGCATAGAGAGTGCATTGTAGCTTTGGAGAAGTAGGGGTAGATGAAAAATCATGAAAAGATGAAAGAAAAATGATAAATAATAATGATACGAGAAAAAAAAAAGAAGGAAAAATTACCTATCTACACACCTTTATTTACCATAATTTCTATTATTCTCTACCATTTGAAAATATTATCAAAATCCCTTATTTTACTCCCAAAACCCCAACCTCCAGATACATAACTTCACACTCCCAAAACCCATGTTTCTCTTCCTTAATTCACCCCATCAATCTCTCTCTATTTTCACTCCCACAATCTTATCAGTTAATTCTTTCCTTACAATTTGAAATTCAAAATCGTTCTCTCTCTAGTAGAATCAATTTCAACTTCTTGAATAGGTAGTTTTCGTCTTCCTTGTTTCTCTTCGTTCATTCTTGTTTTTGTTTTTTTGATTTTTCATCATCAATATATTGATACTTATGGATGATGCTTCTTTTTTTAATATTAGAATTACTCAATTAGTTTCAACTACTCAAGATATTGTACGTCGTATCTTTGATTCTGACTATAAATTTTTTGTTGAAAATAGATCTAAACAAAGAAACGATCCATTGTTCATGAAGAATCTTGAGTTGGAGAAGTCAAAATCGAAGAAAGATGCATCTTCACGCCCATCTTTACCAAAATTACATATTCGCAATGTATCTTGTTTATTTTGTTTCTTAAATTAGCCTTTGTTAGTGGTATGAAATTTCTGATACATCAATGATGCAATAGATTATGTTTTATGCAATGTATCATGTATATATTTATTACATTGATACATAACCCTAATATTGAGAATATTCGACTAGTGGGTTTCATGTTCAATACTTACGTACTTGATACATAAGTAATGTCTAATGAATCATTTACAATATATCAAGTTCTATAATGTATCTTCAATATTTTTTAATTTTAAAAGGATATAGAAAGTAATAAATCAATTTTTTCTTGTGTATCAAGATTACCCAATAATAATCTTGGTACATAAACCATAATGTACTATAACTGATACATATTAATGACTAATGTGTATCACATGTATCTCATACACATTAATGGTCATGATACATTTATACAAATTACTGCTAAATACCCATTATTCATAAAGAATATGAGATTAGAGAAGTCTAAGTCGAAGAAGGATGTATCTTCAACCTCTAAATCGATTGTGGAAAAAACATAAGAAAAATAAAGAAAATAGAGATATTCATGATGTATCAACTCAATTTTTCAATGTTTTTGAATTGAAATTGAAAAGATTTTTGACAATTGTGGGAGAAAAATTTGAAATTTGATTTTTTTGAAGTTGTTATGCTTTGGAAGAGATTGATTAGCAAGACAACAACGTAATTGCGTGATTTATATATTTGATATTTAATTTTACATTTCTTTTCTTTTTTAAGAGCAACAAAAAAGATTTTGTTTCCTTTTTTAGCGCAACAGAAGGATTCTTCTTGTATCAGAATTAATGTATCCGGATGGTGACTTATGTATCCGAAAGCTACAAATTTTAAGCGAATATGGTAATTAGGAAAAGAGTAGGGATATAATATAATTTACTTCTTATACTATGTAATTTATACAAAATATATATATATATATATATATATATATATATATATATATATATATATGAAACTTGTAGTCTAAAATAAGTAATAGATGTTTGTGTGACTATATATCATTTTATTAAACGTAAAATGAGTATTTTAAAATTAAATTGTTATTTAATATAAAAATATGTCATTCTTTATTAGACTGACTAAAAAGGAAAGTGAATACTATAATGTGGAACCGAGGGAGAAACAGAGTTCACAAACTTCTACTATAATCCATTCATTTTATTGTTTGTTGGGAGATGTGAAAATCTTGGGCTTCTTGTAATTACAGGGAGAAGAATAAATTCTATTATTATCAGATGCTAAAGCACTGTATATGGAACACCAAATTAAAGTTGTCATGAATGACTCCTTTCCTACTATAACTTTGGATGACTCTTGGCCTATCATATGTGATAAGATAGAAAGACTTAATTTATTCTATGATACGAAAGCTTTATTTATTCTAGGCATAATACATAAATATATCTTTTAATTTAGTTTTTGTTGATATCAATGTGCTCTAATTTTAAGTATGAACAAGTAGATATACATATTTAATTCTATATGACATAAAATACATAGTACGCTACGTAGGACGTGTGTGTCTATTTATTCAACTTTATACAAGTTTAAGTGTCTACTTATACACACTCAAAATTAGAGGATATAGATAACAACTAAGACCAAATCAAAAGGCATATTTATGTATTATACCTTTATTCTATGCAACTAAAGTTATATTTATTCTATGATACTTTTCTCAAAATGTACATTATTTCATGTTAGTAATGTAGGCAGGTTTGCAATCACACAATCAAAAATCTATATATAGTACTCATATATAATTTTATATTCTCCATCTCTCATCCTTCACCTTCTAGAAAAGTTGAGCAGAGAAGTTTAAGAAGAAACTCAAGTACACTCCAACTAGTCCATTTTCAATTTATAAATAGACAAATCAAAAAGGTAATTATTTTTAAATGTTTTACACATGCACCCTTTTATGTATGCATGTATGCATGCTTGATTTGCTACCTCATGTTACATTATGTATGTACTTATATATATTAGGCCATGTTACCTCAAATTAGTTTGTTTTTTGAGAAAAGACATAAAATCACCATTGAAGTTGTCCCAAATTTCTAAAAAGACACCTTAACTTTGGAAGTATCCTATCACCCCACAAAAGTTTTTAATATCTTTGTAAAATGGCCATTTTGACCCATTCCCTCGTCTGAGTTGTCGCGCGTGATGCTCACTCTTTTCAATTCGTTCAACCCGACTTGATTCTTTTCAAAAATAGAAAAGTCTTTTTTCTTTTGTTATTTCTCAGCTTTCCCAATTCTATGTTTTCTCTTGGTCTCTCTTGGTGAAACCATTTCATACTCTCTTTTTTTTGCACTAATTGACATGCTTCAGCCACCGTAGGAACAATGGTGGAGCAGAAACCATCATTTATTCCTTCTTCCCTATGCCATGAGACATGTTGTAGATCCCTCTCTCAATCATAAACAGAGCAGAAGCTGCCAAAGCAGCTGGAATGGCCACTGAGGTGATCTTGTCAAAACGACCTTTGAAGTATGTGTGCTTGTGGACGCTTTGGTAAAACTTTTGCTTCTCAACAAGCTTTTCTCTGGGATAGAAAGGTGCTTCTTCATACATCTTGGAAAGCGACAGAGAGAAAGCTGAAGGCGATGAGCAGGGAAGCGTCGATGAAGAAAATCAATTAGTTGAATCGAGGCTAAACCCTAGAACATCAAAACCATTTCATACTTATCATCTCCTTGTTGATGTTTCTTGGTCAATATTCTTGGATGAACAAGGTGATGAATTGGTAAATGAAATTAAGATGAAATAAAACCTTAAAAAACTTCAAATTAACCTTTTCTACTGGAAATTAAAAGAGAAAACGAATTTCTACCTTATTGCACTTGGGGAAGATGATGAATTCGTCAAAGAGAGAGTACCAACGTTGATCTTGCTTTGGAAAAAAAGATGAAATTGTGAAGAGAGGGATACCAATGGCTCTTTTGAGTTAAATTTGGGGAAGATGATGTAAATTAATTAAATAATTAATAATAAAGAAAAAAATGACACGTGGCATTTTAAAACTGGTTATTCGCAGTGAAAACACTGCATCACGCGCCTCATGTGCGTGGTCACAACCCAAACGAGGGAATGGGTCAAAATGACCCTTTTATAGAGATATTAAAAACTTTTGTGGGGCGATAAGACACGTCTAAAGTTAAGGTGTCTTTTTAAAAATTTGGGACAACTTCAATAATGACTTTATGTCTTTTCTCTTCTTTTTTTACAGGTTATGACAAGACATGTATATAGGGTTCTTTTCATAAAGCTACAAGAAAATTAAAATTAATTTCCCCTTTTGCTTTGTCTTTTCTTTTCAAATCAAATTTTGTAATGAATTGGATTTTTAATAAATGAATTTTTGACCAAAGTAAGTTAATATTTAAATTAATTCATCAAATTAATATGTTTTTTTTGAAGTTTTACAAAATTAGAATAAATGTGTTTCTCATTAACGCTTTAGGCTATATTTTATTTAGAGTAAACAAATATTAAATGCTACTGTAAATAACGTTTTATAATTCTTTACTCTGAGGCACGTTTTATAGCTAAAACGTTACTCATGGTAACGTTTCTTTAGAATTCTAGTGATTTTTACATATATATATATATATATATCTATTTTTCTTGTAAAAAATTATTAAGTCTAGCTTACCCCGTAGAATATTAACTATATTTGCCTCTGCCTCTGACATCCTATGTTTAGAAAAAGAGGATGTCAAATCTCAACATTGAGTCAATGAATGATCCTTTAATTTGCCTGTCTTTGCCTCCAACATTATTGTGAGTAACGTCTTACCTGTAAAAAGTGTCTTAGAGTGACGAATTATAAAATGTTACTAATAGTAATATTTTATATCTATTTACTCCATCAAATCTTTGTCAATTATTTTGAACAAAATAAAGCCAAAACGTTATTAAGAAATATGTTTATTCTAATTTTATAAAATTTCAGAAAAATGTATTATTTTGATAAAGTGTTTTGAATAACGGCTTATTTCGGTCAAAAATTCTTTAAAAACAAACAACTGTCTTTTGTAGGAATTACAGTTGAAGAAAGAAGGATGACAGACTCCACTGAGATTATCCCAATAGATGACCAAATTCCACTGCTTCCTCAAACTAAAAAGAATGAGGTCTCTCTCAACTATATAAATTAATTTTTTATTTCATTAACCCACTTTTCTTTTGGCATTTAAATATATAATCTTTTGCTATATATGTGCATGAATTTCAAGAGATTGTTGAATTTTTTAGACCATTTCCTTTCATATAATTTTAAGTCTACCTCGTGGTCCTACCACATTCACTAATCGTGGTTTTACACCTTTAGCGACAAACAAATTTTATAAATTTTATAAATTTTAAAAAGAAAACAATGAATTAGCGACAAACAAATTTTATAGATAAATAACAAAAAATTTCATGTTAATCTCATTTAGCGATAGATTATAAGAAAATGTAATCAGGTAAGAACTTTAATTTTAGCTACGATATAGCTGAGAATTACCAACAAATTTTATAGCTAATTTCATATTTTCTTGTAGTATATCAGTGTGCTCAATAAGTGTATCAACATGTATATAACATCTTTGCCTAACTATATCCACACAAAAATAAGTATATGCACCTATATTTGCTATAGAGTTCCAAACTATCAAAATGATTGACTTGTTGAGTCAGCATATTCTCCTTATCTTTGCATAAGTGGCCAACAATATTTTGGGTGTTGAAAGACCAAAAAAGACCACATATTAAATAATATTATACTATATTATATATGAATATTTTGATCATATTTTTTCTTATAAATTTACAGGTGATCAGTCTCGTTGAAACAACATACCAAAAAAAGAAACAAATAAATAAAAAAGAAACAGCCAAAGCAAAGAGGTATTTCTTTTTCTAAATATTCTTGTTCAATGCTAAACTATTACTCCTTATTATTTGCTACCTTAATTTGAATGCCATGATTTACATAATATTTTATAGTGTAAAGGGAAAAGTGAATGAAAATATGAAAAAACACAATTGCTTTTGTTTCTGTTGTTTCAAATTTAAATCACCTTCTGCTTTTTTTTGTTTTTTTATAACAACTTACATGCTTCAGAGAGTTCTACAACATCTCTACCATTCTTCCGGAAAGAAATCGAAGATTTTTTCCACAGCAAATCAATAAAAAAATTGTGTTATAAAGTAAGATTTTTCTACTCATTTTCTAACGAACTAGCTGAGACTTTGCTTTTCAACTACCTTGAGTATGAGGGGTAGTCGAATAGATTTGAGAAATGTACGAGTACAAATAAGTTCCTTATGACACAGTTCTAGTGCACGATGAAATTAAAAAGAATGTGTCTCTTGTAGGAATTAGAGTTGAAGAAAGAGAGATCGATGACACACTCTATTGAAATTACCTCAATAGATGATAACCAAACCCCACTGCTTCTTCAAACTAAAAAAGATGAGGTATCTCTCTCTCAACTGTATCAATTAGTTTTTTTATTTCATTAGCCCACTTTTCTTTTGACAATTAAATATAGAATTTTTTAGACTCTTTCCTTTGATGTAATTTTAGGTCTACCTCATGATCCTAACATATTCACTAACTATGGTTTTACACCTTTTAGATTTTTTTTTATTTGAGTCGGGTCTAGAGGAGTAAAGAAAATAGGCCGGGTGAAGTAAGTTTTAAAAGTCATGTTGACATTCTTAAAATTAAAAAACCAATTTTAAGTTTTTTTTTTTAATTCGTCTTGTTAACGAAAAAGGTAAATATGCATAATTTTTTAAACGATGAAATTAGTATATATGCACAACTTTTTTAAACACAAATATATCTAATTATCTAGACTGCAAAGTTGATTATATTAAAAGAATATGTAATTGTTTGCATATTGCACAGTGCTTCTAATAAACATTTTAAAATTTGTTACTCTCTTCCGTTACAGATAGAAAAAGGGAGGAAAGTGGATCGTATAATCGAGATAAAGGAAAGAAATGGTCAAGATCCATCAGGGTCGCAAACAAAGAAATGTGTAAATCAAATCTTTGATAAAATATTTAAGGATTTGAACAATTCATCTATTAAATCGTGTACGATATTCAAAGTAAATGTGGGACTACGTGAATCAAATCCAGCTGCTTATACACCAAAGATGGTCTCTATTGGTCCTTACCACAAGAAAAATCCTCAACTTGGTTTAATGAAAAAGTACAAATTATTGTACCTACAACGGTTTCTTCGACGGAATGAGAGGCTTAATGTGGAGAGTTGTATTAGTGAATTGGAGAAACTGAAGGAGGAAACAATAAAATGTTACGATGATATAAAAGACCTCGATACTGATGATAGTCATGATTTTTGCCAAATGTTGTTGCTTGATGGTTGTTTTGTGGTTGAGTTTGTTCGAGAGCATTTTTCATTATGTCCGGAAGGAGAAGACGAAATTATCGAATCTAGTAATAATTGCATGTATGATCAAATACTCCGAGATTTGTTATTACTAGAAAACCAACTACCTTTATTTGTCCTCAACCAGCTTCAACACCCATTGACAAAGCAAGAAGATGAATACCCATTGTTCATTTCGCAATGTTGTTAACTTCAGATATATGTTGACCCTCAAACCTGCTGCTAGAAAGACAGATTATCGTAACGTAGAAAATATAAAACATTTACTTGAAGCAGTACACATTGTTTCATGTTATTCGAATTCCACCAAAGAGTCAAAAGATGACATACCGTCATATACGATCATGCCAAATGCAACAGAGCTTTCTGAAGCTGGAGTTAGCTTTGCAAAGGTCGAGGGTGTTACGAGTTTATTTGATGTAAAGTTTGAGAATGGGGTGATGACAATTCCTTGTTTTCGAATCGTAGATGGTACAGAAACCATCTTGCGAAATCTCATTGCTTATGAGCAACAATCATTAGATGTTCAACCTAGATATTTCACTGATTTTGCAGCGTTCATGGATCATCTCATCGACTCAGACAAAGATGTGAATTTGCTTCGCCAGAAAGAAATCATAGAGAATTGGATAGGAGAGGACAAAGACGTGGCTAGTCTCTTCAACAAAATCGGAAATGGCCTCATGACTTCGTCTGACGACTTCTATTACAAAGAAGTATGCTTTAAAGCAGCTCAATATTGTAAAAAACCATGGAACAGAATGAAGGCAAATTTGAAGCATAATTATTTTAGTAGTCCTTGGGTAGGAGCTTCAACTGTGGCAGCCATCATACTCCTCCTACTCACAACTATACAGACTATTCTAGCTTTCACAGGTTCCGTTAAGTAAGTATAGTATTTGTCTCAATTGTAGTGTCTCCTCGCAACTCCTTACATTTAAGTAGCATGTGTACGTGTTGATGAGCTTATGAGTTTTTCATTAATTCTATTTCCTCCTTTGTATTGGCTCTTATAGTTGAATGCTATTTTATCTTATTTCAAGTATCTATACTTGTCACCTCACATACAAAAAATTATTATTATTATTTGTGACAAATGCATCTCATTCTGAATGATCTTAGAATATAAATGCATCTCATTTTGAATGAAACAAGGTTTTTGTTTGCGACAAAGATCAAACTTGTGACCATACTTAACCCACGCATCATGCGTTGCGCTCTTATCACTAGACTAAAATCATTAGGATCCAATCTTTGAACTATATATACATATAACATGGCAGTGTGAGTTCAATGGTAAAGGAGTTGTTTACGTCAAATCATACGAATTACCATAATTAAGTGACAAATTAATATAAGAATACATATTAATTAGTTATGCTTAAGTGATAAAAGTACTAAACAAAAAGGACACGTGTCATAAATTCATTAATTTTGTTTGAACAAAAAGGTCAGTAATATGTCAAGTTTATTTGATATAAAGTTTGAGGATGGATTGATGAAAATACCTACTCTTGATGTGGTAGATAGTACGGAAACCCTCCTGCGAAATCTCATTGCTTATGAGCAACAATCAATTGATTTACAGTGATTATGCAATTTTCATGGATCATCTTAGTGACTCAAATAAAGATGTGAGTTTGCTTCGCCGTAAAGGAATTATATTGACATTGGATTCAATAACAATTAATTAATTATATCTATAAAATTCTTAACACGCTTTATTAATGTGCATTATTAATTATCGCTAATTATTAATAATATAAATATGTTTTTTAGAGACAATTAACACTTTTTGTAAATTCTATATCGACATTGGATCCAATAACAATTAACTAATTACCGCTAAAAATTATTTTGTTTGTAGTGCGCCCCATTTGCCATCCCAAATTCAACTAACAAAATTTTACTAATTCTCTCGCACACCACCACCACCACAAAAAAAAAAAAAAGGAGAACAAAATGAGTATTTGCACATGGTGCAGTGCGAACTATGGTTAAATATTTTTAAAAATTATGTATAAAAGCGTATTATTTATTTATTGGCTTAATATAAATATTGAATATGAATATATCTTTACCCTTTTATCCTATTAATTATTAGACCTATCAATACTGGCACAATGATTGTGGTTTGGTGGAAATGCGGAGAAGTGAGTGATTATTCCTAGCCCTCTTGTCATTTCATATTATTTAATTTATGTTGACTTGACACTTTTTTTAAAATAGAAAAGTAAAATAATAAAAATTAAGTAAAATAGTAATACATCAAAAAGACGTAAACATTTAAAAAACGTGCTTCTTTCTTTTGTAATTATGAATATGAATTCTGGACACAGGCATGCAGTACTGCATGAACTGTATATAGTACTAATTAATTATTATATGTAGATAGCTTGTAAAATTAAATTTTACACCCAACTTTCTATTTGCATTGAAAACGAAATATCTGAGAATATCCGTTCCATATTAATTAAATTTTGGGATTTTTTCATTGTTTAAAATAATTAAATTGTTTGAAATTTAAGATTATGTTTGAATTTTTTTTCTTCATATTTGTCATTTCCTTGAATAAGTTTTATATTCTATGAGATAAATTGCACTACTTGCAAAGTAATATTTATGATTTCATAAAGGATTATAATGAAAAGTATCATTTAAATTATGTCCTTAAATATTTTTCTTAATAAATATGCATTATCTCACAAATTCAATTAATAATAGAGGGAGTAATATATTTAGTAATAAATTATTAATAGTGGACAGCTTGTAACATTCTATTTGCTGAAAGTATATATATATATATGTCTAACTCAATCAAGAAATGAACAATATAACTAGACATTGAAATGAAGCTTTAATAATTATTCGGTTGACTTCTTAATTCTAAGCCGTATAATTGGAGTTATAATATTATTTTCTCCCTTTTATATTAATTGACAAATTTTTTTTGTAAAAATTACATAAATCTCATAGTGTTAAGAGCTAATTACATAATATCTCTATTCATTCCTAAATTACAAAATCTTTTAAAATTATAGAATCTCGAATACATCAGGAAACATGCGGATACATAACTCATGGATTCTGAATAATACATTACTTAATGGGAGAAATGTATCCGAGAGGGGAGGGATATATCCAAGAGAGGATAGGAATGTATCTGAAAGGTGAGGGATGTATCCGAGAAGAAATTTTTGTAATTTTTTAAATGAGAGGAAATTTTAAATTATGCTAAAATAAAATATGTATTTAAGTAATTTTTCCTATTTTTTAAATTATTCACTTTTACAAATGTGTATATATCTTCGATCGTGGTGATCTTTCTAAGGAGGCAATGGAATGTTTTTGGATATTATTAATTATGTGTGATCAAGTAGTACATTGATTTTGATAAAATGACTAAAAATTCCTTGATGGTTCCTTTTCTACTCATGTTTTAAACCCATACATTCCAAATATATAATATCACTAACGGATTGGCCCGTTACATTTTCAATAAGTTATCTTTTATAATAATTTGAATGTGTAAATAAAATTGACTCTATACCTTCTCCATAACACTTCCATTCGACTAACAAAATTTTATTTTCTTCGTTTTATTTTATGTGACATCGTTTGATTTGACACGATATTCAATAAAAAGGAAAGACTTTGAAAACTTGTGGTCTAAAATAATTTTTGAATATTTGTGTGGTTATAAATCTTTTCATTAAAGAAAAAAATAGAATTTTAAAGTTAAATTATTTCTTATTATAGTAGAATAACATTCTTTTTGGGACGGATAAAAAAAAAAAGATGTCATATTATCATATAAAATGAGACGGAAAAAGTACTAATTTTTACAATCCGCCTCACCCCAAAAAAAAGGAACAAAATGAGTAATTTTGCACATAGATTGATACGAACTATGGTTAAATATTTAAAAATGTATGTGTAAACGCATATTATATATTTATTGACTATTTATATATTCTGAAAATGAGTAAGCTTTTACCATTATACCCTATTAATTATTAGACTAATCAGTACTGACGCAATGCATTTAAAGGAGAGTGTAGTTTGGTGGGAACGCGGGAAATGTAAGTGATTATTTCCTCGATCGTTTCATATTATTTGATTTATGTTGATTTGACATTTTTCTTAAAATTATTAAGAATAGTATGAGAAAAAGTAATATACCCCTCAATTTTGCTATTTAGAGATGATATACCCCTCGTTATACCCTTACTCTTATACAAATAGCTCACATATACCCTTTTCCTCTAACGGAAGTGGAAAAAATAATTTTAAATTAATTTTTTTAACTTTTTTTAATTTTAAAAAAAAGATAATCTATGTAGGGATATATTTGATCATTTTCACACGTTTTTTTCTTTTGAATATTTTTATTCATCCATTAATTTAAATTCTTTATTTTTTTATGGTCATATTTATTTTTTCACTTATTTTCTTGTAAAATATATTATAGATGTCCCAAATATTTTTTTTACAGATATAAAAATTAAATTACAATATAGATATAAAAATTAAATTACAATATAGTCATAAAAAATAATTTTTTTAATCTTTTTCCAGTCACACTTCTTTCTTTTTTATTTCTCTTATTTTTACATTGAAAAATGAAAGAAAAATAAAACAAAAATAAAAAAAAACTCTAATAAAAATAGTCAAAGAAGTCAAAAAATAATTTATGTGTGAAAAAGATTAAATACATGATTTTTAAAAAAGTTTAAAATTTTAAAAATAAATTTTAAATTATTATTTTTCACTTTTGTAATTGTAGGGGTATATGTGAGCTACTTTTGTAACGGTAGGGGTATATATGAGTCATTTTGTAACGATAGGGGTATATATATACCACTTTTGTAATAAGGGGTATATTAGATTTAAATGACAAAGTTGAGGAGTAAATCAGACATTTTTCCCTTCTTTTAATTTGTTAAACATATCGTAAAATTCCATTTTTACCTTATAGTCTACCTCTATTTCATTCCTAGTTATAGGCATAGCCCATCTCACCCTTCTCCATTTTTAGTCCATTCTATACCCCACCATCACAGACGTAACTCCATTTTTATTCTCTCTCACTTATGAAGACTAGAAAGAATGCAAGAAATATTGAACTAATTATAAACCGATTCATTTCTACGTCGGAATCTAAATGCACATCTGAATGATTAAGATGTTGTCTCTAGATTTTATCACTGAATGACGATTGATTGTTTTTCAACAACTGAATGTACATAATTTATTTACATGCGACAATTAATCAATGTTAATAGCTTAATTGCTGCTAAATATGTTTTTAGAGACAATTAACTCTCTTTATAAAATTTATATCGACATTGGATCCAATGACAATTAACTAATTATACCAATAAATTTTTTAACATACTTTGTTAATATTCATTATTAATTACCGCTAAAAAATATTTTGGCCAAAGTACGCCCCATTTACCATCCCAAATTCGACTAACAAAATTTTATTAATTTTCTCGCACACACCACCACAAAAAAGAAGAAGAAGAACAAAATGAGTATTTGCACATGATGCAGTACGGACTAGGGTTATGTTTGTATAAATACATAATTTGTATAAATTTCGAAATGTATAAATACATAATTTGTATATACTTACCCTAATTGTATATTCGCAAGCAAAATATACAAATGGACAAGCGTCACACGAAATATACAAATCAAGGCCTCCATAGCAAACAAAACTATTACTATAGAGTCTTATTATGTTTGTTATTTCTAAAATTTACTCTAAAAATGTATGTGTAAACGCATATTATATATTTATTGACTATATATATATTTACTGAAAATGAGTAAGCTTATACCGTGTGCCCTATTAATTATTATAGACCGATCTGTCACGACCCAAAAAATAGACGTGATGGCACTCGTCTTATCCCACCAAGACAAGTCAGCCAAAAACCCAACTAATACAATAAATGCGGAAGTAAACTATAAATAACAGTCTTATACTTTAATATAATGCGGAAATTCATAATCGACTTAAATATACCCCCAAAACCTGGTTGTCACGTGCACAAGCCTCTAAAGTATTACAATTGATTTGAAAGAAATAAACAAGTCTCAAATGATATTGTCACTAAAGCAGAACAAAATCATAAATAGGAGTAAGAAGGTCCGCTGAGATGGCAAACAGCTACCTTGCAAATCTCCACAGGAAGCCTCGGACAAGAAAAGAGGGAATAGAAAGTATCACAAAAATCCGGGCTCGTAACCTACAAAAAGATTGTAGAAGCAAGGGGTGAGTACCAAACCACGCGGTACTCAGCAAGCAAACTTCTAAACACAAGATAAGGGTATGGAATACGGGTACTCCTTACACCCCCAACCAAACCTCCACAACTACAACCTGCATAAAAACCAGCCCAACCTAATAGTTCACCATTTACATAACACATAGTTCAATCATATCACTTCAACAATTACAGATCAGCAACACACAAGATAAAGTTCACCAATCACAAGTTCCACAGAAAAGTACTCATAAGTTCACAAATGATAAATATGCACAATGCAATGAAATGCAATGTCAAGTATAGTGGTGCATGTCTGACCTAACGATACACACCCGCTGTCTCTCAGTCCGGGACCCATGGGGGACATATCTGTCCATGCATCCGTCGCGGCGTGCGACACGACCCTCGATAGTACAATCCGTCGCGGCGTGCGACACGTCCCTCGATAATGAAATTCGTCGCGGCGTGCGACACGTCCCTCGAAATGGTACATCCTCTTTTAATTCCTTATTCTTTCTCAATTCACATAACACTTGTCATCACATAACACTTGTCACAACCATGTCTCATAATCAATGCAATTAAATGTTCACACAAATAATGAAGAGATGACCATTTTCATAACAATGCACACTTTATAACAACACAATCGTGCTACAACATCAACAATGAATCAATGAGCCTTTTAAACCATTCTCAACACATCACACATCAATAATTAATCACATTGCCTTTTATTACCCCTTTTTCATCATTAAAATTATTCAATATGGACAAGTCAACCCATCACCAAGTCCCATCACTTCCCAATACATACCACAAGGAAATACACGAATTCTATACGCTTAACAAGGGTTGAGAAATCCACTTGCCTCAAACAATTGAACAATTACTCCGGGACTTGAACCTTCCCCTTTCGTTGGGCTTCCAAATCAATGCAATCTATCCAGATAAATAACCACAATAAGATTTTGAAACTAACAACACCCATATTATCATGTGTCTAGCCTAGACACAAAAACTCACCCAAATCTATAATCAAATTCCTAAATCTCAAGCCTAGTGCTAAGTCTTAATTTTTCCTAACAATACAATCCTACTAATTTTCATATAATATAATACACCTAATATTTAATTTACCAATTACAACATGTCAAAATCTTGAATTTTAAAGCGATTACCGTAGGAACTTGTTATAACCGAACCAATAGCATGCCCAGAATTCAATCAATTTTTTTTTTTTTTTGCACTGTCCTTAATTGCCAATTCTTATTTTTTTCCTACCAATATAATACTAATTCTAACAATCACACCCATTCATTAATTAGGAAGAGATAAACAATTGCATCAGTATCAAATTTGAATGCGTTACCTGGACGAAGTGCCCTTGTGCGACGACTGTGTATTCCCGACCCCTTTTTTTTTTCCTTCTAAAATAATTATGTGTTAAAAGTGACTAACCCTGCTAACTTATTTTTAATATATATGGGCCAAGTGGTATAGGGTATTAAATATATTATGGACTTGGCCCATTAATTATCAACTAAAATTAGTTATTTAATAAATAACCGTTAGTTAATTAACTATAGGTAAAAGAATATTCAAAATTCACAAAAATGACCTTCTGGGTCATTACATTATCCACCACTAAATCATGTTCGTCCTCGAACATAAAATGAAAGAAGGTACCTGAAGCAAGAAAAAGCTGAGGATATCTGGCACGCATGTCAGACTCTGTCTCCCAAGTTGCCTCTCTAACTGAACGATGCTTCCACTGCACCTTCACTGAAGCAATTTTCCTAGTCCTAAGCTTCCGAACCTGCCTATCCAATATAGCTATAGGCTCCTCCTCGAAGGTCAAGTCTGGACCAAGCTCCACTGAATCGAGTGAAAGCACATGAGACTCATCAGGAATATACTTCCGAAGCATGGAGACATGAAAAACAGGATGAACTGTCGACAAACTAGGTGGCAAGGCCAGCTTATAGGCCACCTCTCCCACTTGGCTCAAAATCTCAAAAGGTCCTATGAATCTAGGGCTAAGCTTGCCCTTCTTCCCGAACCTCATCACACCCTTCTTAGGTGATACTCGGAGCCAAACATGATCACCCTCCATAAACACTAAGGGTCGAACTCTTCGATCAGCATAACTCTTTTGTCGACTCTGAGCTGTCAACAGTCTATACTGAATCACACGCACCTGCTCCATAGCATCTCTAAGCAAG
Organism: Solanum appendiculatum; assembly: GCA_018342035.1. Classification (NCBI taxonomy): domain Eukaryota; kingdom Viridiplantae; phylum Streptophyta; class Magnoliopsida; order Solanales; family Solanaceae; genus Solanum; species Solanum appendiculatum. Next base: position 15,874 of record JAGDQO010002560.1, on the reverse strand, counting down.
TCTGTATCCAAAGAGTCCATCTCCGCCGAATCAAACCAACCGATCGGAGACCTACACTTTCTGCCATATAACGCCTCAAATGGGGCCATCTGGATACTAGAGTGATAACTGTTATTGTAGGCAAACTCTGCCAAGGGCAAATGTCTATCCCATCTAGCACCAAAATCAATCACACAAGCTCGAAGCATATCCTCCAACACCTGAATCGTCCGCTCGGACTGACCATCTGTCTGAGGGTGAAAAGCTGTACTCATATCTAACTGAGTACCCAAACCATGTTGTAATGCCTTCCAGAAATGGGAAGTGAACAATGAACCTCGATCAGATATAATAGAAATTGGAACTCCATGTAGTCGCACAATCTGACTGATATAAAGTTCAGCTAACTTCTCCGCTGTATACTTCACCCGAACAGGAATGAAATGGGCAGACTTGGTCAGTCTGTCAACAACAACCCAAATGGAGTCATAACCACCCACTGTGGTAGGCAAACCCACCACAAAGTCCATAGTGATCCGCTCCCACTTCCAAGTAGGAATAGGCATCCTTTGAGATATACCCCCGGGCCGCTGGTGCTCACACTTGACCTGTTGGCAAGTCAAACACCTAGAGACAAAATCTGCAATATCCCTCTTCATGCCACACCACCAGTAATGCTGGCTTAGATCATGATACATCTTCGCCGCTCCCGGATGGATGGAATATCGAGAACAATGGGCCTCATCAAGAATCAATCTAATCAACTCTCCCGTCTTGGGGACACAAATCCTACCTCCGATCCTCAAGACACCATCAGAATCAAGGACAGCCTCCTTAGCTTCCCCTCTCAACACTTTGTCTCGAATGAGACATAGCTTCTCATCATCAAACTGGTGCTCACGGATTTGCTCGATTAAAGAAGATCGAGCCTCAATAAAAGCAATCATACCATCACTCTTCTCAGAAATCTGCAACCGCACAAGACTGTTAGCTAACCTCTGAACATCTCTGGCCAACGGTCTCTCCTCAATACTAAGCGCAACAAGACTCCCCATGCTAGGAGTCTTCCTACTCAAAGCATCGGCCACTACATTGGCCTTCCCCGGATGATATAGAATGGTCACATCATAGTCCTTCAGTAGCTCAAGCCATCTACGTTGCCTCAAGTTCAAATCCCTCTGACTGAAGATGTACTGAAGACTCCGATGATCAGTGAAGATCTCACAATGCACCCCATACAAATAGTGACGCCATAACTTAAGTACAAAGACCACGGCCGCTAACTCTAAATCATGAGTAGGGTAGTTCTTCTCATGGGACTTTAGCTGCCTAGAAGCATAAGCAATCACTTTCCCCTTCTGCATCAATACACCACCCAAACCGACTCCCGAAGCATCACAATAAACAGTAAAGTCCACGCCCTCCTCAGGTAGAGTCAATACAGGAGCCGAAGTCAATAAAGTCTTAAGCTTTTGAAAGCTCTCCTCACACTCATTGGACCACTGAAAACCCACATTCTGTCGAGTCAATCTGGTCAATGGAGCTGCAATAGTAGAGAAACCCTGAATAAACCGTCGGTAATAGCCTGCCAATCCCACAAAACTCCGAATCTCGGTAGGAGAAGTAGGTCGCGTCCAGCCTCTAACTGCCTCAATCTTAGCTGGATCTACTCTAATACCCTCCTTAGACACCACGTGTCCTAAGAATATCATAGAATTAAGCCAGAACTCGCACTTTGAGAATTTGGCATACAACTTCTCTTCCCTCAACTTCTGAAGTACAATCCTCAAGTGTCGAACATGGTCCTCTTCAGTCTTGGAGTAAACCAAAATATCATCGATGAAGACAATCACGAAAGAATCGAGGTATGGTCGAAACACCCCGTTCATTAACTCCATGAATGCTGCAGGGGCATTAGTCAACCCAAAGGACATCACTAGGAACTCATAATGCCCATATCGAGTCCGAAAAGCTGTCTTAGGAATATCAGATGCCCTAATCTTCAACTGATGATATCCGGACCTCAAATCAATCTTAGAGAATAACGATGCTCCCTGAAGCTGATCAAATAAGTCATCAATACGCGGAAGAGGATACTTATTCTTCACCGTTACCTTGTTCAACTGTCTGTAATCAATACACATCCTCATAGTCCCGTCTTTCTTCTTCACAAACAACACAGGGGCACCCCAAGGTGACACACTGGGGCGAATAAACCCCTTACTCAACAAATCCTGCAATTGATCCTTCAATTCTTTCAATTCTGCTGGAGCCATACGGTAAGGAGGAATAGAAATGGGCTTAGTGCCCGGCTCCAAATCAATAGCAAAATCAATATCCCTGTCGGGAGGAATATCTGGAAGATCAGAAGGAAACACATCTGGAAACTCCTGAATTACGGGAATGGAATCCATGGGAGGTGGCTCAATACTAGTGTCCCGAATGAAGGCTAAGTAAGACAAACACCCTCTCTCCACCAATCTCTGAACACGAATGAAAGAGATGACCTTGCTAGGATAAGAGCCACTAGCACCCTTCCACTCAACCCTCGGAACACCAGGCATTGCTAAGGTTATAGTCTTAGCATTACAATCAAGAATAGCATGATAAGGGGAAAGCCAATTCATACCCAAGATGACATCAAAGTCTACCATCCCTAAAATGATTAAGTCTACCCTAGTGTCATACCCTGCCAAAGAAACAAGACAGGATCGATACACTCGATCCACCACTAAGGGCTTACCTATGGGTGTAGAAACACGAATAGGTACAGGCATGCTATCACACATCATATCAAACTCAGCAGCAAAATAGGTAGACACATAAGAGAATGTAGATCCCGGATCAAACAATACAGACGCAGATCGATGACATACTGGGATAATACCTGTAATAACAGCATCAGAAGTCTCCGCCTCGGGCCTCCCCGGGAAAGCATAACACTGGACTCCTCTGCCACCCCCAGCCTGGGTGGTACCTCTACCCCCACTCTGCTGAGCTGCAGTACCACTACCAGAAGCTCTACCGCCTCTTCCTGACTGAACTCTACCCCTGCCTCTGCCCTGTGGTATCGGTGGTCTAGACTGAAATGAAGGACTAGGTTGGGGTCCTCCACGACCCTTCTGGAAAGTACACTGTCGCATCAGGTGATCGGGATCTCCACAATTAAAGCAAAACCTCTGACTCGGAACTGCTGTGCAGATCCTGAAAACCCATTGTTATTGCCTCGCCCGGTAGGTCGTTGTTGTGAACCATACGTGCCTTGACCCGCGCTATAAGAACCACGAGATATCTGACCACCCTCGGATGTCGGCATAGATGCATGAACTGGTCCCCGATGCTGAAAAGAACCACTCCCTCGGTGTGATCCCCTGCCTCCTGACGAGGCACCATGAAACTGACCTGATGTACGGGCCTTCTTAGGGTCCCCAAACTCCTCTCTCTCCATCAATTCTGCTTCTTTGGCGGCGCTCACAATGGACTGGAAGGAAGCCCCCTCTCGAGATGCCCTAAACACGGCCGATCTGATAGAGAAAGTCAACCCTCTCACAAATCTACGGATCCTCTCCGTCTCATCTGGAATAATGGCCAAAGCATGCCTAGACAACTGGCAGAAACGAGCCTCATACTCTGCAACGGATGAGTTGTCTTGTCTTAAATTCTCGAACCTCAAGCGACTCTCCTCTCTCACGCTCCAAGGGATGAAGCGGTCATGAAAGGCACCAGAAAATGTCTCCCATGTCACTGGAGGAGATCCAACTGGAAAAGACCCCGAATAAACTCTCCACCACTCCCTTGCTGGCCCACGAAGCTGGAGTGTAACATATCGAACCCCATGTGACTCAGCTAACCCAACCACCTCTAGCAACTCTCGGCATGTAGTCAGAAACTCATGAGCGTCCTCGCTCTTCCCACCCTGAAACTGGGGTGGGTCCATCTTCCGAAATTTCTCATACCTGCGCTGCTCATCCTCTGTCAAAACAACCAACTGTGCACCCTGGCCTCCAACTGCCGGTGCAAGATCATTTCTAACCATGGGACCTACTGGTGGCTGCCCTACCGGATCCTGAATAACTGGAGCTTGTTGCTGCTCTTGGGTCTGAGCACCCACTCTAGTCTGAGAGTCTTGTGATATGCCGGTCGCACCACCACCCTGAGAAAAGCTTTCAAGCACATTCAAAACCCTCAGTAAGGTATCCTGAAGCAAAGGTGTGGATGCTGGCTCTGGAGGAACCTGGTCCTCTCTGTTATCAATCTGAGGCTCTGGAGAGACCTCTCTAGCACGGCCCCTTATTGGTGCCGCTCCACGGGCATGAACTCTGGCTAACGCCGCTCCACGGGCACGACCTCTAGCTCGAGCTCTACCCCTACCCCTAGCTGGGGCCTCAACAACTGTCTCAGGGACAGCCTCCCCTCTACCACCAGTAACAGTAGCTCTAGTCCTCATCATCTGTCATAAGAATAGATGATAACTCAGTACTAAAGAAGGTAATCACGCACGATGAGAAGGAGTGAACAAAAAGAAAGAAGTTTCCTAACAGTCTTCATTGCCTCTCAAAGATAAGTACAGACGTCTCCGTACCGATCCTCCAGACGCTACTTAGACTCGGCTTGTATACACGTGAGACCTATGAACCTGGGGCTCTGATACCATTTTGTCACGACCCAAAAATAGACGTGATGGCACTCGTCTTATCCCACCAAGACAAGTCAGCCAAAAACCCAACTAATACAATAAATGCGGAAGTAAACTATAAATAACAGTCTTATACTTTAATATAATGCGGAAATTCATAATCGACTTAAATATACCCCCAAAACCTGGTTGTCACGTGCACAAGCCTCTAAAGTATTACAATTGATTTGAAAGAAATAAACAAGTCTCAAATGATATTGTCACTAAAGCAGAACAAAATCATAAATAGGAGTAAGAAGGTCCGCTGAGATGGCAAACAGCTACCTTGCAAATCTCCACAGGAAGCCTCGGACAAGAAAAGAGGGAATAGAAAGTATCACAAAAATCCGGGCTCGTAACCTACAAAAAGATTGTAGAAGCAAGGGGTGAGTACCAAACCACGCGGTACTCAGCAAGCAAACTTCTAAACACAAGATAAGGGTATGGAATACGGGTACTCCTTACACCCCCAACCAAACCTCCACAACTACAACCTGCATAAAAACCAGCCCAACCTAATAGTTCACCATTTACATAACACATAGTTCAATCATATCACTTCAACAATTACAGATCAGCAACACACAAGATAAAGTTCACCAATCACAAGTTCCACAGAAAAGTACTCATAAGTTCACAAATGATAAATATGCACAATGCAATGAAATGCAATGTCAAGTATAGTGGTGCATGTCTGACCTAACGATACACACCCGCTGTCTCTCAGTCCGGGACCCATGGGGGACATATCTGTCCATGCATCCGTCGCGGCGTGCGACACGACCCTCGATAATACAATCCGTCGCGGCGTGCGACACGTCCCTCGATAATGAAATCCGTCGCGGCGTGCGACACGTCCCTCGAAATGGTACATCCTCTTTTAATTCCTTATTCTTTCTCAATTCACATAACACTTGTCATCACATAACACTTGTCACAACCATGTCTCATAATCAATGCAATTAAATGTTCACACAAATAATGAAGAGATGACCATTTTCATAACAATGCACACTTTATAACAACACAATCGTGCTACAACATCAACAATGAATCAATGAGCCTTTTAAACCATTCTCAACACATCACACATCAATAATTAATCACATTGCCTTTTATTACCCCTTTTTCATCATTAAAATTATTCAATATGGACAAGTCAACCCATCACCAAGTCCCATCACTTCCCAATACATACCACAAGGAAATACACGAATTCTATACGCTTAACAAGGGTTGAGAAATCCACTTGCCTCAAACAATTGAACAATTACTCCGGGACTTGAACCTTCCCCTTTCGTTGGGCTTCCAAATCAATGCAATCTATCCAGATAAATAACCACAATAAGATTTTGAAACTAACAACACCCATATTATCATGTGTCTAGCCTAGACACAAAAACTCACCCAAATCTATAATCAAATTCCTAAATCTCAAGCCTAGTGCTAAGTCTTAGTTTTTCCTAACAATACAATCCTACTAATTTTCATATAATATAATACACCTAATATTTAATTTACCAATTACAACATGTCAAAATCTTGAATTTTAAAGCGATTACCGTAGGAACTTGTTATAACCGAACCAATAGCATGCCCATAATTCAATCAATTTTTTTTTTTTTTTGCACTGTCCTTAATTGCCAATTCTTATTTTTTTCCTACCAATATAATACTAATTCTAACAATCACACCCATTCATTAATTAGGAAGAGATAAAAAATTGCATCAGTATCAAATTTGAATGCGTTACCTGGACGAAGTGCCCTTGTGCGACGACTGTGTATTCCCGACCCCTTTTTTTTTTCCTTCTAAAATAATTATGTGTTAAAAGTGACTAACCCTGCTAACTTATTTTTAATATATATGGGCCAAGTGGTATAGGGTATTAAATATATTATGGACTTGGCCCATTAATTATCAACTAAAATTAGTTATTTAATAAATAACCGTTAGTTAATTAACTATAGGTAAAAGAATATTCAAAATTCACAAAAATGACCTTCTGGGTCATTACACGATCAATACTGGCACAAGCATTTAAAGGGGAGTGTATTTTGGTGGGAACACAAGAAACGTAAGTGATTATTCACTTGATCGTTTTATATGATTTTATTCATATTGATTTGACATTTTCCTTAAAATTATTAAGAATAGTGTGAGAAAAAGTAACAAAATTCTTTTAGTTTGTTAAAATAAATAATTTATTTTTAATATATATAGAATAATCGAAGAAGACATAAGCATTTAAAAAACGTGCTTAGCTTCTTTCTTTTTTAATTATAAATTATCAGTGGTGGACAACTTGTAAAATTAATTTTTGCACCTAACTTTCTATTTGCAGTGAAAATAAATAGAAATGAACAATATAACTAGACATTGAAATGAAGTGAAAGGGGAAGCTTTAATATTTGGTTGACCACTCATAAGTCTCCTAATTGGATCTACACGAATTTAAGAAATCATGAATAAAAAGTATTTTTCTTTTACTTATTTATCTTTAGCTCTTTCAATAAAATTAAGATTAATTTTTTACTTTCAAAGACAATTAATTTTAAAGGGAAAACAGAAAAAAATTACTCCCTCCATCAATATTTACCAGTTTATTATACTAAAAATAGATATCCATTTTGGAAAATCAAAAATAATTTTGTTGAAAATTTATGTTCATCGAGTGAAAAGGAGTCTTTGAGTGAAAGCGAGTCCAAATCGAGTAAGGACCATTTTTTTAACTTTCAAGGAAAAAACCTCCCAAAAATGTCATTTGATATGCGGTTTAAAACGAGAAATTTTGGAAAACCTTTGTTAAAACTAGTTTACCCACAATACAAGGACCATAAATCCCAAAAATCAATGAAAACCATTCCAAATCGACCGTTAAATCAACAATTTTTTATTTTTCTACTTTGGGGTTTAAAATCTCTACTTTGAGGATAGAAATCAAGAAATATGAAAGGGATATCCTTGAAAAACTAGTAAAATAAGGCTAGAAATATGTACCCAATGACTAAGAGAGAAAACGCATCAAAAATCACATCAAACATATCTTTCTAGCTCCCAAAATGTCAAAAATATGAAATGGGTTCGAATAGATTTTTAACTCAGCAATTTTGTCGCTAAAATTCATTTTCGGTCGCTAAATGTGTGCACCAACAACATTTAAAACATCTTTTTGACCCTCGAAACTCCTCCGTTATCCTATAAAGGCGAACCAATAGTGCAAATTCATTATAAAAGATTGTTATGACAGAATACCCCTTCGGAATCCATTTAGGCCAAAAATTTTACTTTTTACCTAAATACCTAAATCACAATCTAAGGTCTCGGGATTATAACAGATCACAATGCTAGATCAAACTCGGCATTTCGGACTCAATAGAACTAACAGCGACTTTCAGATCACTAAATATTGTCCAAAGTCAACCATTTCAATATAATTCAACTCAAAAGCTCAAAACCACTAAAATCTCATTCGATCGCATTAAGAGCCATGTCAACCATCCCCGAAACACATAATAAGTATGAAAACACTAATGAAAAGGAAAAAAATGGTCATTGACTCATTTCACACATAAAAACAATTCTCACAAAATAGGACATTACAGATTCTCAAAGAGGAAAATCAATTGCACAAAATGGTTTCTTCACTCCAATAAAAAAGATTGATTCATCTAAAGATCTTGTTCTTTCACTCCCCCGTTTCTATTTATATGTCGTCCTTATTAAAAATAAATATTTCTTAATACTTGTCATTTCACAAAACCAATATATAAATAACACTATTCTTCTTATTTTGCCCTTGAGAGTTATTAACTTTGAAAGTATGAATTTGACCAACATAAGAAAACTAAATGATTAATTCATGTTCATTGGTCAATTTAATTAATCAAAATAAACTAATTTATGTTCATTTAGTGAGTATTTGACGTCAAGATAACACTAAATAAGGGTACAATGGTAAACTTAAATAATTTCTTAAGGGACATGAAATCTAAAATGATGACATATTGTTGGTTTGACATTTTAATATTAATAAAAAATATATTATATGTCACATTATGTATCATGTTATGTCCATTAGTGGACATTACATTTGTGCCTCTTTACTCACATCGCTAAAAATATATTTTATGTCATATTATATATCATATTTCACCCATTATTCTACCTCTTTATTCTTGTAACCTTGTAACATATAAGCTATTCACTTACCCCTATTAACTACCCCATTATCTTCCTATTCATTGCAAGGAAGAATTCATCACTTATAAATAATTAATGTGGTCTTACTTTGTGTTGGGGATATGAGAAAGAGTGTTAGCCAAATATGAGAAGTGTAGTATTGTGTATATAATGAGTTAGTACAGTGAAAGAGAGTTGAGACATAGAAAATATTCTAAGTCTTCAACTATATTTACTATATAAAAAAGAGTAATTATATGTTGAAGGAATGTATTCTTATTGTAGAGCCTTGGACTCTTCAACTAATCCGGAGTTGCTTGAGTTGTACGACGTTGTTGGACTGTTGTATCGTAGACAGGACAAGTCAAGAGACATACTACTGAATTGGTGTAGATTATGTCGTAGTGGGCTTGAATTTCCTTAAAGAGAGCGAGATATCTGCGCCTCAGCCTGAATGATTATTTGTTCATTTTATTTTCAACTATAATTTATTATATTTATAATATATTACACCAACACATATAAATAGGAACGGAAGAAGTACTATAATATAGCTGTCTAATTATCAATCCAGAAATGAACAATATAACTAGACATTGAAATGAACTGAAAGAGAAAGCTTTAATACTCAGTTGACCATTTAATTCTAAGTCGTCTTGGAGCTACAATACTATACTATTTTCTCAATCCCATATTAAATTTTCATATTTTTTTTACATGTTCTTTAAGAAATCGTAAATAAAAAATATATTTTATTAATTTACTTTTATTTTTTTATAAAACATAATCAATATTAATTTGTTTTACTTTCAAAGACAATTAATTATTTTTAAAAGGAAAACATAAAAAATTTACTTTCATTTATTTTTACTTGTGAGCTATGTTAAAAATAAATATCTATTTTTATTTTCTATTGTCATGATGTAGGGTTCGGCTTCGTTCCTTTGCCGATCTACAGTCCAGTTTGCTTCCTTTAAGATTTTATAAATACTAGATTGATGTGAATGACACATAATTAAATTTTAAATTAGCCCAAAAATGATGATGACCGAGAAATCATGTAAAACTTAATTTAATGAGGAGATTATTTAGTTTGTATAAACAAAGTTTCATATTTATCGCTAACAGAAAAGGCAAGTTACGTATAAGTGTTTATTGTTAATTGTGTGTGACCAGTAGTGTATTGATTTTGATAAAATGACTAAAATACCCTCGATAATCCTTTTTCTTTCATGTACTATATGTTTGTACTTTTGTCGTGATATTAAAGAACTTACTCAACTACCCTACTTTTGTAATATTAATGTTATACCTAACTTTCTTTTTCGTACTCAAAAGTAAAATACCGTGGAATATATATATATAGTCATTGACTTTGAGTCAATTCTTGAGATCTTTGTTTCAATTTATTTATCTTTGCTTAACTCCATTTTACATTACTGTAAAATAGTGGAATGAACTTTTATTATTGTTTTGTTTCATATTTCTCTTGATTCATCTCTTTTAAAATTGTAAAAGCGTCTAGAGAGTTTTTATCAAAATTCTACTAAATTATATTTAGTATCGTGTTCTAACTTGTACTTGTGACTCTTACATAATAACAATATCACAACATATTCAGTGTAGTCCCATAAAGTGAAGTCTGGGTGGGTAGAATGTACGCTAACCTTGTCTCTACCCCTGAGGTGAGGTAAAGAGGCTATTTCTGATAGCTCTTCGGCTCAAGATAAAAACAATCTAAAAAAAAGTCATAATAGAAGTATAAGAGGCACTAACTTATAGATAGTAACAAAAATAACAGATAGTATAGCAGAACAATATTATAATAAGATAATATTATAACTGAACTATACAAAACCATAGATATCAATAGAAACCGAAGAATTAGAAACTACAAGAATAGTCCTACGACTTCTAGTAAGGACAACAAGAATATGTAGTCCTACCTAGCTACTAGTTGTTGGGTTTTGAGTCTTTTTTCGTTCCTATGTGGATAAATAAAAATTTAAGGTTTTGGGTCTCCTTAATTCTTTTCCTATGTGGATAAATTTACGCAAAATTTGGACTAGCCCAATTTTACCCATAAGCCTAATATTATGGTGCATATGTAAGACTTTCTTTTAGGTCTTATTTTGAAGAATCACAAGAGATTGACCAACAGCCATATAGAGAGAAAAGTGAGAGAGCGCAGATTTTCGCACAAGCTCTAGCAGCCACTTTCAAATCGCGATTCCCTCTTCGTTTCTTGTCCGATTGAGCTAATTTTTGGACAGCTTGTTCCTTTTGACTTATCTTTGATTGGGAACTGAGAGATGGTGATTTGGAGTCCTGTATCTTTAGATATTAGCTCGTGAACAGTCTTTTGGTGATTTTACTCCTTTTATTTCTTTAGTTTTTGGTGCGATCTTGTAATTGTGTTGCTCATTGTTTGTCACTTTGTTGGTGGCCATTTTAGAGAACACTTTTGTAACTCTTGTTAATTTTAGTGGAGGTTTGACCTTGTGGTTTTTACTCTTCACACTAAAGAGGTTTTCCACGTTAAACTTGGTGTCTTGTGTGTTGATTTTATTTTTCTTGCTTTGGTTGATATGTTTGCTGCCCAAACAGTGTTTGCGCTTGCATTAGTTTGTCTTCTCTTGGTTCAAATAGAAGGGAAAATTTTGACTTAGATTTTCTTCCACTATTGCCCTGTTGTGCATATTTGTTTGTGCTTACCTTTCCCAACACTAGTATGGTCGCACTCCTACCTACTAACCGTCTACTCTAATTTGTGTCCTCCTTACCTTCCTATCATAACGTTTTAATAAAAAAAATATCAAAAGTTAATTGAATCGTATCGATAACAAAGAAAATTTGAGAGTCTAATTTTAATGATGTAAAATAAAATTCCAGAGTCTAATTTTAATGATATAATATAATAATAATAAATTAAAATAATATAAATTTTATAAAATAACCGATCGACCCGTAATATTAACATCCCCTACCCTACATTTATCCAGATACTGTCTTCAATTGTCTCTATTTCTTCTCTTTTTTTACTATATAATAGATACTCCATAGCAATGAAAAATCCACAAAAAGCAAGAGTTGAATAGACACACAAGAAGAAACAGCCAAATCAAAGAGGTATTTTTATGCTAAACACTATTAATTAATTATATTATTTTATACCTCGAGCTAAAGGACCTGACTCAAATGGATAGTCATTATTGTTTTTTTCTAATGCCATTCCGTGTTTAATTAATTTGGATTTGTGAAAAATTCTTATTTTGAAAGGCGAGCCTATTTTACGAATTAAACTCAAAGCTTTTAATCAACTAGGAAAAGTAATTACCACTTAACTACAACTTTTGTTGGTTATTCATTGTTAATTAGTTGCGTTCTTTTTGAAATTGTATACCACCACTACAATTTTAAATATTTTTACACAACATCCAACTTGTAAAAATGATTTGTGATGTTAGTTTCTCAAGTAACTTTAAGGAAAATATTAAAATTAGAAGTATGTGAAATATTGGGTTGGGGTATACACAAATACAATATCAATTTTCTTAAAAGAGTATTATTTTAATAGGGAAAGGGCTCAAATATGTTATTGAACATAGAGAAAAAGCTAATCTATGCTATTTGTTAAAATTTTGGCTCATCCAGGTCATTTCTATTAAAGAAAAGGGTCATTCATATTATTTTTTATTAACTGAAAATAGTTTTGATTTTGTAAAACCAGTTTTTACACGTGGCTAATTATGATTCGGCCATGTCCTTAATTATTTTTTAAAAAAAAAGAAAAAAGGCTCAAATTATATGTTAAAAGTTTGGCTCATCCATGTCATTTGTGTTAAAGAAAAGGGTCATTCATATTATTATTTGTAAACTGAAAATAGTTTTGATTTTGCAAAACTATTTTTTACACGTGGCTAATTATGATTCGGCCATGTCCTTAATTATTTTTTAAATTTTTTTTTAAAAAAAGGCTTAAATATGTCATCAAACTTTGAGAAAAGGCCATCTATATCATCTGTTAAAAGTAAAGCTTCTAATTTCAAGAGAACTTCTCATAAAGTAACATGAGAGTTGATGTTGTATAATTTCTCTTTTATTGCTTTGTCTTTCTTTTCAAATCAAATTCTGCAATGAATATATTGCTTTGTATTAATAATAATATGAATTGAAATTAAAAGGAAACACTGTGTTTTCTTTTCTAGGAATTACAGTTGAAGAGAGAGGGATGGAACACTCGGCCATTGAGACTACCCCAATAAATGAACAACTTCCGCTGCTTCCTCAAACTGAAAAAGATGAGGTCTCTCTCAGATGTATAAATTTATTTTTGATTTCATCATTCCACTTTTCTTTTGGCAATTAAATATATAATTTTTTTGAACCTTATAATTTTCTACATGCATGAATTTCAAGAGATCGTAGAATTTTTTAGGCTACTTCTCCTTTCATATAAATTTTGGTCTGCCTCATGGTCCTAACATGTTCTGTCACGACCCAAAGCCGGGCGTGATGGCACTTGTCATATCCCACCAGGACAAGTCAATCTAAAACCCAACAAGCGGAAATAACACAAATAAAGAAGAGAAATAACCAAGTTGAAATCTTTCAACATAAACAAAACCAACCCAAGACTGGTTGTCACATGTACAAGTACAAGCCTCAATATCTTTGTGTCTCAAATAGAACAAAGTATAGAAAAAGGATCTAGAGGGATCGCCGACATCTAACAGCTACCTCTCAGGTATCCAATCTAGATCGCAAAGTTGATCATATTATAAGAATATGTAATTGTTTGCTTATTGCATAGTGCTTCTAATAAACATTTTAAAATTTCTCACTCTCTTCCGTTACAGATAGAAGAAGGAAGGAAAGAGCATCAATTAATCGACAAAAAGGAAACAAATGGTAAAGATCCATCAGGGTCGCAAACAAAAAAATGTGTAAATCAAATCTTTGATAAAATGTTTGAGGATTTGGACAAATCATCTATTAAATTGTGTACCATATTCAAAGTAAATGTGCGGCTACGTGAATCAAATCCATCTGCTTATACACCAAAGATGGTCTCTATTGGTCCTTATCATAAGAAAAATCCTCAACTTGGTCCAATGGAAAAGTACAAACTATTGTACCTACGACGGTTTCTTCAACGTGGAAAGTGTGATGTGAAAAGTTGCATCAGCTATTTGGAGGATTGGAAGGAGGAAGTACTAATGTGTTACGACGATATAGGAAACCTCGATACTGATGCTAGTCAAGAATTTTTCCAAATGTTGTTGCTTGATGGTTGTTTTGTGATTGAGTTTATTCGAGAGCGTTGTGAAATGTGTCCAGAAGGTGAAGACAAAATCATCAATTTTGTTGATTACAAATATAATCAAATACTCCGAGACTTGTTGTTACTAGAAAACCAACTTCCTTTCTTTATCCTCTTCTTCCTTCATTATATGACAAAGAAAGATGATGAATTACCATTGGTAGATCTAGCGATCACTTTGTTTAGCCATGTTGTTAACTTGGGTTATATGTCAGTACACAATGATTCATATGATCTGATTTGTTCACATGATATAAAACATTTACTTCAAGTAGTACACATTGTTTCATGTCCGAGGAATTCCGAAAAATTGTTAGACGATGACATGAAGTGGAATAAGGTGATGCCAAATGCAACAGAGCTTTCCGAAGCTGGAGTTATCTTTGCAAAGGACAGTAATATGAAAAGTTTGTTTGATATAAAGTTTGAGAATGGATTGATGACAATACCTTCTCTTGATGTGGTAGATAGTACGGAAACCCTCCTGAGAAATCTCATTGCTTATGAGCAACAATCAATTGATTTACAATATTTATATTTCAGTGATTATGCAACTTTCATGGATCATCTTATCGACTCAGACAAAGATGTGAGTTTGCTTCGCCGTAAGGGAATCATAGCGAACTGGATAGGAGAGGACAAAGAAGTGGCTAGCCTCTTCAACAAAATTGGAAATGGGGTCACGGTTTATTCCGATTTCTGTTACAAAGAAGTATTCACAAAAGCAGTTAAACATTGTGATGAAATACCATGGAACAGAATGAAGGCAAGTTTGAAGCACAATTATTTTAGTAGTCCTTGGGTAGGAGCTTCAACTGTGGCAGCCATCATACTCCTCATACTCACAACTATACAAACTATTCTAGCTATCACAAGTGCCTCTTAGGTAATTCTAGTGTGTTTCCTCACAACTCCATTCATGTAATTTGCTTATGAGTTTTTCATTAATTCTATTTTGTATTGGGTTTTTATAGCTAAATGCTAATTTGTTATTCAAGTATCTATCAATCTTGGGATTTGCTAATTGTATGTCTTTACTTAATTGAGGAATTATTATAAGTGAATTACAAAAAGAATTATCTAAGTAATAGATAACTTTTTGTCATAAATCCTTTGATTCCTATATTTGTAGTTGATTTTTTCGAGCCCCAAACGTAGTTATTTTTATCAAAATATATGCCTAGACAATCACAACCAGAAAAATAAGTGTATCAAAATATATAAAGTTTATAGACTGTTTTCCCTTTTTGCTTGTTGTAAGTTGTAACTGATCTGAACAATGGAGGATCAGAAAAAATCGAATTGTGAGTTTAGGAGTTCAAAAAATTGATTTGCTACAAACGAACTTCGTTTTCGAGAGGTCATATCTCAAAAGAATAGAAATGTCGAGGGGAGTTTGAATCTAAAATTTGAGAAAGAGTCAATCTAGTTTTGACATGAAATTCAGTCACAATTCATTGAATTTTGAAGTAATAGTCAAATCATATCAAATTTGTGTAATAATTATACGTTAAGTTACATTTAAGTAGTCACAAAAACTCCATCATGTTTTCTTCCTCTTCAAAAATGTTAACTTTCCTCCCTATATCACTTGAGTGAGAATAAGAACAAAGAATTCAAAAGCCTGGAAGAGAAGGACGACGAGCGGAGGTAATTTGTTTTTCTTGATGTCTTCTTACTTGTTTAGTTGTGTCAATTTGTTTGTTAATCTTCTA
>JAGDQO010002559.1:0-16344 GCA_018342035.1 Solanum appendiculatum | reverse complement strand
AAGTCTTGACAGAAACTTCCCAATTCTCTTCTTGAAGAAGATTTTTCTTTTTTAAGTTGATGTTTCAACTTAATATCTGTACAAAGTTCTAATCCCACAGTGTTTATAACACTAATAAGATCTCCATAAGTCATCTGGTCATAAGGAATTTTTCCTTCATTCCTATCTTGAATCTTAGTTCTAACTTTGTCAGCAAAGAGAGGTGGAAGTCCGCTCACAAATCTTTCTTTCCAGAAGGCTAAATGACAATCTGGTCTAATCATTACCTTCTGCATAAAATTGTATTTATACCAGGTAAAATCATCTAAAGAAGGACAGCTGATATTGTTGAGGATTTGGAGACTCCTGTCTTGAAACAACTTAGGTTCTCCTATAAAATGCTTTGCTATATGGTAGAGAAGAGTAGCACAAGCATCTTCTTTAAAAACTTCAGTAGGAACTTCATTAGTTCCTTCCATTTTAATAACAATCTCAGTAGCATGAGTATCATAAATAGTTCTCTTAGTTTCTTCTGAAACATAATTGTCCCACCAATGTTTTAACATTCCAGTGAATCCTGCAACTATCATTGAAGCAGCTTCTCTATCAGAAGAGTTTCTTATTTTGTAAGCTGTGATTGCTATCCCCATTTCGTGGAGGTTATTATAGATTTGATGTTCTGCTAGACCATCGATGTTCCATTCAGTTATACTGCTTCCTTCATGAGAAGAAGTGGAGAGAAAAGCGTTTTCCTCATATTGAAGGTCTGGGAAAGAAGGTCTTTTATGATAGTTTTTTCGGTTATGAAATCTATCATTGGAGAGTTTTTGGACAGTATTTTCTTTGATAGTAGTTATTTTACCACTGGTGCTGGTAGAAGCTCTGAAAGCAGCTCTTTTTTCAGATATAGAGAATTTGGCTAGTTTCTCATTTATTTTATCCAAAATATTGTCAGAAATATCAAAGGTATTTTTGAGCTTGGGATAATTTTCTCGGGAAAATTCATTGATTTTGAATATAGGGTTTG
The DNA here is from genome assembly GCA_018342035.1 of Solanum appendiculatum. Taxonomy (NCBI): domain Eukaryota; kingdom Viridiplantae; phylum Streptophyta; class Magnoliopsida; order Solanales; family Solanaceae; genus Solanum; species Solanum appendiculatum. The sequence continues at coordinate 15,338 of JAGDQO010002559.1, read as the reverse complement.
GGTCTATTTTCTGACTGCTGTTGGTAGAAGATAGAGGGACAGGCCTTCCTAAAAAAGAGGCTTTTTCTTTGGAATCTTCAATTTTTCTAGAAACGACATGAAGAATTTGATTGGTGTAATTATTCTGTTCTATAATCTTGTTAATATCAAGATTAGTAGCGATGACAGAAGGTTTTTCTGTGGAGAGGATTTTGAAAGGGGAAGCTTTTATAATAGTTCCTTGAATAGGGATATTTATTCCTTCAAGAGGAGGAGTAACATCTTCAATAACTTTGTTTGAAGTAGTATACCATTTATTGATAATGACTTTAAGAGAATCTTTTTGATTATCAATTTTTCCCATCATTTCAAACCACTTAAAGAAGTCTATTTCACAACCAATTCTTTTCATATCTATCATCCAAGATTTTGCAAAATTCTCTCTTTCTTTGAGAGTATAAGTATCCTTATACCAATCTCTGTTGATTTGGTTATTAGGATGAGTCCAAGATTTTTGCAGAATCTGAGGATTAGGAATAAAATCCTTTTCAGATTTGAGCATCTTTAAATGATCAGGTACCGAATCTTTTCGATTTGGAGGTGGTTCCATTTCACTGGCTGTAGGACTACCAGGGATTTCTTGATAATAAACCTTAGGGACATTTCCCGAAAAATCCACACCAGTAACTTTTCCCTTGTCATTGTTTCTACGAACAAGTTTTTCTTCATCTTCGTCATCCTCCGGGGTTTTTGAAGAAGAGGGGGGGTGAGGAGCAGTCCTCGAAGGAGCAGATGGCGAATAAGGAGCCATCCTAGCTGGGACAGACGAACAAGACGCTCTTCTAGAAGCAGTTCTAGATAAGGAATTCTCAAGGAATTTAAGATCTATAGAACCATCAGGGTATTGAATTACCCTTTCAATGCGAGATCTCTCTGAATGAGAGGAAAAAGGTTGAGTGATAGCATCAAAATGCCATTCGTCGTTAGACAAAATGTCATTCCAATTGATCAATCTAGGAACGAATATTGAACTATGCTCATGATTGGCCTCCATAAGCATTGTTACACCCTTTTGGCTCTCAATTCGAGCCTTTGGTGCAAGAGTAGTAGACATAAGCCGATAATATACTCTGTAAATAATCGCTATTTCTCGAGTATTGGCTTTGCTATTAAGATTTTTAGTTTTGACATTGAGTGTCAAAGAATCCATGACATTAGGATCATTAATGTCTATTGAAAAGTTAGGATAACAATTAAAGTAAACCGGGCCATCGGCTAGATTACTTTGAAGAACTCCTAACAGCGAATCATCAAAACGAACTAACTGTTCGGGAGATTCTAAAGAACTGTTGATCTTCTTTTCTTTACCAGACCTGCATTCACTAGCTCTATGGCCAGATTTTCCACAAGTCCAACATAACCCCGGAGGAAGATGAAGATGAAGAAAAACTTGTTCTTCTGATACCAGTCCCCATTAATACTTCCAGATGATGCGGCGTCACTGATTAGCTGCATTATCTGAGTCTCAGTATAATCTTCAAGATTATCCATAGCTCTTTTGAGTTTTGCTTTAAGCTCTTCTTTTGAAGTCTTTTGCTTAGCAGGATTGACTGCTGCTGGATTGATAGTAGGCTTGATTCCGGTTGGCTTAGGAGTCCACCCTTTAATCATTACTTCTTTAGCTAAGAAGCATATTTTATCTATTTCTACCTTGGTAAAATTCCAAGAAATAATATATGAAATTCTTTTCTGAATAATGAACTTACATAATTTGATATACTCTGGGAGAGCAGATATATCTGTGGTACTTTGGAATTCAGTGAACCTGATATGAAATTGTTGTGGTAATATTTGCAGATTTCCTCCAAAAATATTCCACCATTCGTAGAACCATTTGGGAATGATCGACTTGATTACCTTTGGACAGTATTTAACAAACCAAGTGTGTCTTGGCCTAAGATACATAAAATTGAACCAAGCTGCTTTGTAGTCATGCCAATTGTAAGTTTGTGGCTTGTGCGGCATGGACAAAGATACTGGAGTGTGTAAATGATCAGTATACCATTCAAATGGAGATAAAATCCTCTTGATAGTGAATCGAGAATATCTTATAAAGTCAGGATTTTGTTCATCCCTGTTATGTTCAATCTCAATGGATTCTGTGTCTACCAAAATAGCTTCGTAAAACTTTCTGGTCTTGTAAGAACAATCTGTATCAACAAAGTTGCCATTTGTGTAGCAAGGTTTAATAAGAGTTCCAACCTCAAGATTTTCATACTCTCTGTCTAGAGCCAATAGGGGTAACATTTGAGTTGTTACAAAGTCAAATTTTTCTTCCTTTGGGATAGTAGTTGGAGTAGGTAATTCAGGTTTAACAGCTTGAGCAAAAGACTCGGGGGTCTTCATTGTATAATAGTCTTTAGTTTGGACATTAGAACTTGATGCTCCAGGAGTCAAAGGTCTATTTGGCCTTAATTGTATTAATTTGGTAGGATTTGGAGGTGGAGCGGGCAATTTTGGATAGTCCGCTAGCATAGTAAATCTATTATCAAATACCGGTCTTTGTGGGGTTTTTGCCGGTGTTAAAGGAGGTAAGACGAATGGTTTCGCCATAGGTTTTCCTTCTTTCGAAAGAGTATTAGGCTTGAAAGGCCTCATTTTTTCCCTGTACAAATTCTCTTGTTAGAAAATCAGGTAAAGAGTTATTTTCTCCTTTTATAAAATCAATTTGAAAATCAAAGCTAGATAGTAGAGCTTGCCATCTAGCAAATATTTGTTTTGACACTAAATTTTTTACATCCTTTTGTAAAATTTCTTTAGCTGATTTACAATCAACTCTTAATAAAAATTCTTTATTAATTAAGTCATCTTGAAATTTTGTGATACATAGCACTATAGACAAGATTTCCTTTTTAACAGTGGAATAATTCTTCTGGGCAGAATTCCAGATACCAGAAGTGAACCTAACTAATTGTTCAGGGGATTCTGAGGATTTTCTTTGTTTAAGAATACCTCCATAACCAATATCTGACGCATCGGTTTCTACTATCATAAAGTCATTAGGATTAGGAATACCTAGACATGGAAGACTTTGAACTAATTTCTTAATGGCTATAACTGCCTGAGTTTGTTCAATTCCCCAAGGAATTGGAGTCTTCTTAAGCCTTTTATATAAAGGTTCACAGGTTTGTCTGACTTTTGGTATGAAATCAGCCACATAGTTTAAGCTTCCCAAAAATCTCTGCAATTGGGTTTTGTCAATAATTTCATCAGGGAATTTGGATGAGAACTCGATGGCTCTACAAATAGGTTTATAGCTTCCTTGATAAAGATCATGACCTAAGAATCTAATCTTAGTTTGAAAAGCTTAATCTTCTTGGCACTGACTACTAAACCATTTATCTTAACAATCTTAAAGAAAGTATTAAGATGCTTGAAATGAGAATCAATGTCATCAGAGAAGATAAGCACATCATCAATATAAACAATGGACATGTAGCTATAATTATTGAAAATGTTATTCATGATATTTTGAAATTCAGATGGGGCATTTTTTAACCCAAAAGGCATGACATTCCATTCATATTGTCCAAACGGGACATTGAAAGCAGTTTTATATTTATCTTTATCAGCAATTTGTATTTGCCAAAAACCAGATTTCATATCAAACTTACTATAGACATTAGCCTTATAAGTTCTTTTTAACAAATCTCTTTTATTAGGTATAGGATACCTAATCCATTTCAAAACAGCATTTAAAGGTTTATAATTAATAACGAGTCTAGGTGCTCCTCTTTCTTTTTCTGCACTATTGTTAACATAGAAAGCAGAGCAACTCCAAGGAGATTTAGAAACATTAATAATTTTATTTTTTAACAAATTATCAATTTCTTTTTTACAATAATCAAGTAATTCATGATTCATTTGAATAGGTCTAGCCTTAGTTGTAATAGCTTGTTCATTAAAACCTTCAATATAAGGTAAATCAACAATATGCTTTTTTCTTTCCCAAAAAGCATTAGGAAAATCAGAGCAAATTTCATCTTTGAATTTTTTATGAAGATTGGATATTTTAGTAATTATCTCCGGGGTTTTTAAAATTTGCTCAATTTTTTTAATTTTAATTTCTTCTTTGAGAAAATTAACATGCTGAGATAAAGAGTTTATTCGGAAAACCGTTTTTTCTCTGATAAAATTACTTTCATCCTGGGAAAGCTATTTGAAAAAAGCTTTTCTTTGGTTGCTTCGTCTATTTCAAGACTGTTGATCTTCTTCTGTTTTCCTGACCTACATTCAATCGCTCTATGGCCAGATTTTCCACAAGTCCAACATACATCTTCTTTGGATTTCTTAAATCCTTTATGCTTTTTCCTTCTTTTGGAAGATTTTTTGTAATCCTTTTCAGAAGTTCTTCTAGACTTACTTCGATGAGTTTTCTTATTTTCTTTGTTCTCCTTCCTGATTTTTCTTGAAGGAGGTATTAGAGAAACAAACCCGAAGTCTTGACAGAAACTTCCTAATTCTCTCCTTGACGAGGATTTTTCTTTTTTTAAGTTGATGTTTCAACTTAATATCTGTACAAAGTTCTAATCCAACAGTGTTTATAACACTAATAAGATCTCCATAAGTCATCTGGTCGTAAGGAATTTTCCCTTCATTCCTATCTTGAATCTTTCCCAAAAAGCATTAGGAAAATCAGAGCAAATTTCATCTTCAAATTTTTTATGAAGATTGGATATTTTAGTAATTATCTCCAGGGTTTTTAAAATTTGCTCAATTTTTTTAATTTTAATTTCTTCTTTGAGAAAATTAACATGCTGAGATAAAGAGTTTATTCGGAAAACCGTTTTTTCTCTGATAAAATTACTTTCATCCTGGGAAAGAGTTTTAACAAAAGGAAAATGTAATTCTTTTCTCAGAATGGAAGTAGTAATACCATTTAGATTAGTAACAAAAGGCCTTAATTGTATTAATTTGGTAGGATTGGGAGGTGGAGCGGGCAATTTTGGATAGTCTGCAAGCATAGTAAATCTATTATCAAATACCGGTCTTTGTGGGGTTTTTGCCGGTGTTAAAGGAGGTAAGACGAATGGTTTCGCCATAGGTTTTCCTTCTTTCGAAGGAGTAGTAGGCTTGAAAGGCCTCATTTTTTCCCTGTAAAAATTCTCTTGTTAGAAAATCAGGTAAAGAGTTATTTTCTCCTTTTATAAAATCAATTTGAAAATCAAAGCTAGATAGTAGAGCTTGCCATCTAGCAAATATTTGTTTTGACACTAAATTTTTTACATCTTTTTGTAAAATTTCTTTAGCTGATTTACAATCAACTCTTAATAAAAATTCTTTGTTTATTAAGTCATCTTGAAATTTTGTGAGACATAGCACTATAGACAAGATTTCTTTTTTAACAATAGAATAATTCTTTTGAGCAGAATTCCAGATTCCTGAAGTAAAACGAACTAACTGTTCGGGAGATTCTAAAGAACTTCTTTGTTTTAGAATACCTCCATATCCTAAATCAGAAGCATCAGTTTCTACAATCATAAAATCATTAGGATTAGGGATTCCTAGACAAGGGAGACTCTGAACTAATTTTTTAATATTAATAACTGCCTGAGTTTGGTCAGGTCCCCAAGGAACAGGCTTTTTCTTGAGCCTTTTATATAAAGGTTCACAGGTTTGTCTGATCTTAGGAATAAAATCAGCAACATAATTCAAACTTCCTAAAAACCTTTGTAATTGGGTTTTATCAATAATTTCATCAGGAAATTTAGAAGAGAACTCAATGGCTCTACAGATAGGTTTATAGCTACCTTGATAAAGGTCATGACCAAGAAACCTTATAGAGGTCTGAAAGAGCTTAATCTTTTTGGCACTAACTACTAAACCATTGTTCTTGACAATCTTAAAGAAAGTATTAAGATGCTTAAAATGTGAATCAATATCATCAGAAAAGATAAGCACATCATCAATATAAACAATAGACATGTAACTATAATCATTAAAAATATTATTCATGATATTTTGGAATTCAGAAGGAGCATTCTTGAGCCCGAATGGCATAACATTCCATTCATATTGTCCAAATGGGACATTGAAAGCAGTCTTATATTTATCTTTATTAGCAATTTGAATTTGCCAAAAACCAGACTTCATATCAAGCTTGCTGTAAATATTAGCCTTATAAGTTCGTTTTAACAAATCTCTTTTGTTGGGTATCGGGTACCTAATCCATTTTAAAACAGCATTCAAAGGTTTATAATTTATAACAAGTCTAGGTGCTCCTCTTTCTTTTTCAGCACTATTGTTGACATAGAAAGCAGAGCAACTCCAAGGAGATTTAGAAACATTAATAATTTTATTTTTCAACAAATTATCAATTTCCTTTTTACAATAATCAAGTAGTTCATGATTCATTTGAATAGGTCTAGCCTTAGTTGTAATAGCTTGTTCATTAAAACCTTCAATATAAGGTAAATCAACAATATGCTTTTTTCTTTCCCAAAAAGCATTAGGAAAATCAGAGCAAATTTCATCTTCAAATTTTTTATGAAGATTGGATATTTTAGTAATTATCTCCGGGGTTTTTAAAATTTGCTCAATTTTTTTAATTTTTATTTCTTCTTTGAGAAAATTAACATGCTGAGATAAAGAGTTTATTCGGAAAACCATTTTTTCTCTGATAAAATTACTTTCATCTTGGGAAAGAGTTTTAACAAAAGGAAAATGTAATTCTTTTCCCAGAATGGAAGTAGTAATACCATTTAGATTAGTAACAAAAGGTTTTATCTGAGTGATAAAAGGTATTCCAAGAATAATATCTTCATTAATATCTTCAGTAATAATGAAATCATTTGTTAAACAAATATTATTGTTACAAATATGAGCTTTAGAAAGCTTATAATTAATTTTTAGCAATTCACCGGTAGCAGAATATAATTTAGAAGTACTTTTTTCTAAATACTTAGTAGGAACAATACCTTTAACAATGCAATTTCTATCTGCACCACTGTCAAGCAAAGCGATTTTATTAATAACAAAATCTTTATTGACAACAATCTTATTAGGTATATGATGACTCTGAGGTCTAACAGAAGTAATAACATCGATACCTGGACAAGAGGTAGTCGCGATATTAGGAGTGGGTGTGGCAGAAAGATCAATATTGAAAGGAGGATAATCTAAGTTATCCTTTTCAGGGATATCTTCTGTTTCTTCATCTAGGTTTTGTTTGGTAATCTCTTTGAGGATTTTATCAGCAATGACATCAGTTTCAACTTTCCCAAGTCTGAATTTAATGTCTTTGATTTCCTCTTTAAGAGTTTTGACTTCATGATGAAGATCAGAAATAGTAGGTTCGGCATTTCTTTCAAACCTATTCATGATTTGCTTCATGCTGAAAGGTTCAACCATAGTTCGAGCTTTGGGCTTTTCTTTTTGGTTGAGAATAATATTCTTGAGTTCTATAAGATATTTTTTCCTAGCTTCTTCATTATCAATATGTTCAATAATGTCGAAGAGAGCTTCTTTAGAGTCATTGCTAAGGACTCTGACTTGAGGAATATCATCACAAACACAGAAAGCCTCTGTGCAGTTACAGTTTTTTCCCGATTGGCTAGAATCTGAATCATAATTGACGTTGATATCTTCTTCGTCACTATATTCAGCAGAATTATTTGAAGAATCGGATAAAGGTTCTTCAAGAATTGAAAAAAGCTTTTCTTTGGTTGCTTCGTCTATTTCAAGACTGTTGATCTTCTTCTGTTTACCTGACCTGCATTCACTCGCTCTATGGCCAGATTTTCCACAAGTCCAACATACATCTTCTTTGGATTTCTTAAATCCTTTATGCTTTTTCCTTCTTTTGGAAGATTTTTTGTAATCCTTTTCAGAAGTTCTTCTAGACTTACTTCGATGAGTTTTCTTATTTTCTTTGTTCTCCTTCCTGATTTTTCTTGAAGGAGGTATTAGAGAAACAAACCCGAAGTCTTGACAGAAACTTCCTAATTCTCTCCTTGATGAGGATTTTTCTTTTTTAAGTTGATGTTTCAACTTAATATCTGTACAAAGTTCTAATCCAACAGTGTTTATAACACTAATAAGATCTCCATAAGTCATCTGGTCATAAGGAATTTTTCCTTCATTCCTATCTTGAATCTTAGTTCTAACTTTGTCAGCAAAGAGAGGTGGAAGTCCGCTCACAAATCTTTCTTTCCAGAAGTCTAAATGACAATCTGGTCTAATCATTACCTTCTGCATAAAATTGTATTTATACCAGGTAAAATCATCTAAAGAGGGACAACTGATATTGTTGAGGATTTGGAGACTCCTATCCTGAAATAGCTTGGGTTCTCCAATAAAATGCTTTGCTATATGGTAGAGAAGAGTAGCACAAGCATCTTCTTTATAAACTTCAGTAGGAACTTCATTAGTTCCTTCCATTTTAATAACAATCTCAGTAGCATGAGTATCATAAATAGTTCTCTTAGTTTCTTCTGAAACATAATTGTCCCACCAATGTTTTAACATTCCAGTGAATCCTGCAACTATCATTGAAGCAGCTTCTCTATCAGAAGAGTTTCTTATTTTGTAAGCTGTGATTGCTATCCCCATTTCGTGGAGTTTATTATAGATTTGATGTTCTGCTAGACCATCGATGTTCCATTCAGTTATACTGCTTCCTTCATGAGAAGAAGTGGAGAGAAAAGCGTTTTCCTCATATTGAAGGTCTGGGAAAGAAGGTCTTTTATGATAGTTTTTTCGATTATGAAATCTATCATTGGAGAGTTTTTGGACAATATTTTCTTTGATAGTAGTTATTTTACCACTGGTGCTGGTAGAAGCTCTGAAAGCAGCTCTTTTATCAGATATAGAGAAATTGGCTAGTTTCTCATTTATTTTATCCAAAATATTATCTGAAATATCAAAGGTATTTTTGAGCTTGGGATAATTTTCTCGGGAAAATTCATTGATTTTGAATATAGGATTAGGGTCTATTTTCTGACTACTGTTGGTAGAAGATAGAGGGACAGGCCTTCCTGAAAAAGAGGCTTTTTCTTTAGAATCTTCAATTTGTCTAGAAACGACATGAAGAATTTGATTGGTGTAATTATTCTGTTCTATAATCTTGTTAATATCAAGATTAGTAGCAATGACAGAAGGTTTTTCTGTGGAAAGGATTTTGAAAGGGGAAGCTTTTATAATAGTTCCTTGAATAGGGATATTTATTCCTTCAAGAGGAGGAGTAACATCTTCAATCACTTTGTTTGAAGTAGTAAACCATTTATTGATAATGACTTTAAGAGAATCTTTTTGATTATCAATTTTTCCCGTCATTTCAAACCACTTAAAGAAGTCTATTTCACAACCAATTCTTTTCATATCTATCATCCAAGATTTTGCAAAATTCTCTCTTTCTTCGAGAGTATAAGTATCCTTATACCAATCTCTGTTGATTTGGTTATTAGGATGAATCCAAGATTCTTGCAGAATCTGAGGATTAGGAATAAAATCCTTTTCAGATTTGAGCATCTTTAAATGATCAGGTACCGATTCTTTTCGATTTGGAGGTGGTTCCATTTCACTGGTTGTAGGACTACCAGGGATTTCTTGATAATAAACCTTAGGGACATTTCCCGAAAAATCCACTCCAGTAACTTTTCCCTTGTCATTGTTTCTACGAACAAGTTTTTCTTCATCTTCGTCATCCTCCGGGGTTTTTGAAGAAGAGGGTGGGTGAGGAACAGTCCTCGAAGGAGCAGATGGTGAATAAGGAGCCATCCTAGCTGGGACAGACGAACAAGACACTCTTCTAGAAGCAGTTCTAGATAAGGAATTCTCAAGGAATTTTAGATCTATAGAGCCATCAGGGTATTGAATTACCCTTTCAATACGAGATCTCTCTGAATGAGAGGAGAAAGGTTGAGTGATTGCATCAAAATGCCATTCATCGTTAGACAAAATGTCATTCCAATTGATTAATCTAGGAACGAATATTGAACTATGCTCATGATTGGCCTCCATAAGCATGGTTACACCCTTTTGGCTCTCAATTCGAGCCTTTGGTGCAAGAGTAGTAGACATAAGCCGATAATATACTCTGTAAATAATCGCTATTTCTCGAGTATTGGCTTTGCTATTAAGATTTTTAGTTTTGACATTGAGTGTCAAAGAATCCATGACATTAGGATCATTAATGTCTATTGAAAAGTTAGGATAACAATTAAAGTAGACCGGGCCATCGGCTAGATTACTTTGAAGAACTCCTAACAGCGAATCATCAAAATTAAGAAATCTGTCATCTCTAAGGAGTACACAAATAGGAATATCTAAGCCTTTCCTGAACAGGGGCTTAACAACAACTTGCACTAAACCAATATGCAAATAATTGAATTTATTTTTATAACAATTAATATCGTTAGCATTCAACAAACGAATAATTTCAAGAGAATTATTAATAGCAGTAGTAGATTCACAAGTTTTAATATTGTGATTAACAAATAAATTAAATTTACCTAAATGATAAATAGCTTTAAAAGGTTCTTCTGGTATATTCCAGTTTTGAAGATCATTTTCAAGTTTAGCAATCTTAGTTGCTTGGGAGGATAAATTAACACTGTTTAATATATGCTTGAATTATCTGTTCATAATTAATATGATTTTGTCTATAAGTCCTTAAGACAGTATCATTTAAAATGGAAATAAAGAACTTACATAATTTGATATACTCTGGGAGAGCAGATATATCTGTGGTACTTTGGAATTCAGTGAACCTGATATGAAATTGTTGTGGTAATATTTGAAGATTTCCTCCAAAAATATTCCACCATTCGTAAAACCATTTAGGAATGATCGACTTGATTACCTTTGGACAGTATTTAACAAACCAAGTATGTCTTGGCCTAAGATACATAAAATTAAACCAAGCTGCTTTGTAGTCATGCCAATTGTAAGTTTGTGGCTTGTGCGGCATGGACAAAGATACTGGAGTGTGTAAATGATCAGTATACCATTCAAATGGAGATAAAATCCTCTTGATAGTGAATCGAGAATATCTTATAAAGTCAGGATTTTGTTCATCCCTATTATGTTCAATCTCAATGGATTCTGTGTCTACAAAAATAGCTTCGTAAAACTTTCTGGTTTTGTAAGAACAATCTGTATCAACAAAGTTGCCATTTGTGTAGCAAGGTTTAATAAGGGTTCCAACCTCAAGATTTTCATACTCTCTGTCTAGAGCCAATAGGGGTAACATTTGAGTTGTTACAAATTCAAACTTTTCTTCTTTTGGGATAGAAGTTGGAGTAGGTAATTCAGGCTTAACAGCTTGAGCAAACGACTCAGGGGTCTTCATTGTATAATTGTCTTTGGTTTGGATATTAGAACTTGATGCTCCAGGAGTCAAAGGTCTATTTGGCCTTAATTGTATTAATTTGGTAGGATTGGGAGGTGGAGCGGGCAATTTTGGATAGTCTGCAAGCATAGTAAATCTATTATCAAATACCGGTCTTTGTGGGGTTTTTGCCGGTGTTAAAGGAGGTAAGACGAATGGTTTCGCCATAGGTTTTCCTTCTTTCGAAGGAGTATTAGGCTTGAAAGGCCTCATTTTTTCCCTTTAAAAATTCTCTTGTTAGAAAATCAGGTAAAGAGTTATTTTCTCCTTTTATAAAATCAATTTGAAAATCAAAGCTAGATAGTAGAGCTTGCCATCTAGCAAATATTTGTTTTGACACTAAATTTTTTACATCTTTTTGTAAAATTTCTTTAGCTGATTTACAATCAACTCTTAATAAAAATTCTTTGTTTATTAAGTCATCTTGAAATTTTGTGAGACATAGCACTATAGACAAGATTTCTTTTTTAACAATAGAATAATTCTTTTGAGCAGAATTCCAGATTCCTGAAGTAAAACGAACTAACTGTTCGGGAGATTCTAAAGAACTTCTTTGTTTTAGAATACCTCCATATCCTAAATCAGAAGCATCAGTTTCTACAATCATAAAATCATTAGGATTAGGGATTCCTAGACAAGGGAGACTCTGAACTAATTTTTTAATATTAATAACTGCCTGAGTTTGGTCAGGTCCCCAAGGAACAGGCTTTTTCTTGAGCCTTTTATATAAAGGTTCACAGGTTTGTCTGATCTTAGGAATAAAATCAGCAACATAATTCAAACTTCCTAAAAACCTTTGTAATTGGGTTTTATCAATAATTTCATCAGGAAATTTAGAAGAGAACTCAATGGCTCTACAGATAGGTTTATAGCTACCTTGATAAAGGTCATGACCAAGAAACCTTATAGAGGTCTGGAAAAGCTTAATCTTTTTGGCACTAACTACTAAACCATTGTTCTTGACAATCTTAAAGAAAGTATTAAGATGCTTAAAATGTGAATCAATATCATCAGAAAAGATAAGCACATCATCAATATAAACAATCGACATGTAACTATAATCATTAAAAATGTTATTCATGATATTTTGGAATTCAGAAGGAGCACTCTTGAGCCCGAAAGGCATAACGTTCCATTCATATTGTCCAAATGGGACATTGAAGGCAGTCTTATATTAATCTTTATTAGCAATTTGAATTTGCCAAAAACCAGACTTCATATCAAACTTGCTGTAAATATTAGCCTTATAAGTTCGTTTTAACAAATCTCTTTTGTTGGGTATCGGGTACCTAATCCATTTTAATACAGCATTCAAAGGTTTATAATTTATAACAAGTCTAGGTGCTCCTCTTTCTTTTTCAGCACTATTGTTGACATAGAAAGCAGAGCAACTCCAAGGAGATTTAGAAACATTAATAATTTTATTTTTTAACAAATTATCAATTTCTTTTTTACAATAATCAAGTAGTTCATGATTCATTTGAATAGGTCTAGCCTTAGTTGTAATAGCTTGTTCATTAAAACCTTCAATATAAGGTAAATCAACAATATGCTTTTTTCTTTCCCAAAAAGCATTAGGAAAATCAGAGCAAATTTCATCTTCAAATTTTTTATGAAGATTGGATATTTTAGTAATTATCTCCGGGGTTCTTAAAATTTGCTCAATTTTTTAATTTTAATTTCTTCTTTGAGAAAATTAACATGCTGAGATAAAGAGTTTATTCGGAAAACCGTTTTTTCTCTGATAAAATTACTTTCATCCTGGGAAAGCTATTTGAAAAAAGCTTTTCTTTGGTTGCTTCGTCTATTTCAAGACTGTTGATCTTCTTCTGTTTTCCTGACCTACATTCAATCGCTCTATGGCCAGATTTTCCACAAGTCCAACATACATCTTCTTTGGATTTCTTAAATCCTTTATGCTTTTTCCTTCTTTTGGAAGATTTTTTGTAATCCTTTTCAGAAGTTCTTCTAGACTTACTTCGATGAGTTTTCTTATTTTCTTTGTTCTCCTTCCTGATTTTTCTTGAAGGAGGTATTAGAGAAACAAACCCGAAGTCTTGACAGAAACTTCCTAATTCTCTCCTTGACGAGGATTTTTCTTTTTTTAAGTTGATGTTTCAACTTAATATCTGTACAAAGTTCTAATCCAACAGTGTTTATAACACTAATAAGATCTCCATAAGTCATCTGGTCGTAAGGAATTTTCCCTTCATTCCTATCTTGAATCTTTCCCAAAAAGCATTAGGAAAATCAGAGCAAATTTCATCTTCAAATTTTTTATGAAGATTGGATATTTTAGTAATTATCTCCAGGGTTTTTAAAATTTGCTCAATTTTTTTAATTTTAATTTCTTCTTTGAGAAAATTAACATGCTGAGATAAAGAGTTTATTCGGAAAACCGTTTTTTCTCTGATAAAATTACTTTCATCCTGGGAAAGAGTTTTAACAAAAGGAAAATGTAATTCTTTTCTCAGAATGGAAGTAGTAATACCATTTAGATTAGTAACAAAAGGCCTTAATTGTATTAATTTGGTAGGATTGGGAGGTGGAGCGGGCAATTTTGGATAGTCTGCAAGCATAGTAAATCTATTATCAAATACCGGTCTTTGTGGGGTTTTTGCCGGTGTTAAAGGAGGTAAGACGAATGGTTTCGCCATAGGTTTTCCTTCTTTCGAAGGAGTATTATGCTTGAAAGGCCTCATTTTTTCCCTGTAAAAATTCTCTTGTTAGAAAATCAGGTAAAGAGTTATTTTCTCCTTTTATAAATTCAATTTGAAAATCAAAGCTAGAAAGTAAAGCTTGCCATCTAGCAAATATTTGTTTTGAAACAAGATTTTTTACATCTTTTTGTAAAATTTCTTTAGCAGATTTACAATCAACTCTTAATAAAACTTCTTTATTAATTAAGTCATCTTGAAATTTTGTGATACATAGCACTATAGACAAGATTTCTTTTTTAACAGTTGAATAATTTTTTTGAGCGGAATTCCATATTCCAGAAGTAAAACGAACTAATTGTTCAGGAGATTCTGAAGAACTTTTTTGTTTTAGAATACCTCCATAGCCTAGATCAGAAGCATCAGTTTCAACAATCATAAAATCTTTAGGATTGGGAATTCCTAAACAAGGAAGACTCTGGACCAATTTCTTAACAGTTATGACTGCCTGAGTTTGATCATTTCCCCAAGGGACAGGATTTTTCTTGAGCCTTTTATATAAAGGTTCACAAACTTGTCTGACTTTAGGAATAAAATCAGCAACATAATTTAAACTTCCTAAAAACCTCTGCAATCGGGTTTTATCAATAATTTCATTAGGAAACTTAGAGGAGAACTCAATGGCTCTACAGATAGGTTTGTAACTACCTTGATAAAGATCATGGCCTAAGAATCTTAGAGAGGTTTGAAAGAGTTTAATCTTTTTGGCACTAACAACCAAACCATTACTTTTAACAATCTTAAAGAAAGTATTAAGATGCTTAAAATGCGAATCAATATCATCAGAAAAGATAAGCACATCATCAATATAAACAATAGACATGTAACTATAATCATTAAAAATGTTATTCATGATATTTTGGAATTCAGAAGGAGCATTCTTGAGCCCGAAAGGCATAACATTCCATTCATATTGTCCAAATGGGACATTGAAGGCAGTCTTATATTTATCTTTATTAGCAATTTGAATTTGCCAAAAACCAGACTTCATATCAAACTTGCTGTAAATATTAGCCTTATAAGTTCGTTTTAACAAATCTCTTTTGTTAGGTATTGGCTACCTAATCCATTTTAAAACAGCATTCAAAGGTTTATAGTTTATAACAAGTCTAGGTGCTCCTCTTTCTTTTTCAGCACTATTGTTGACATAGAAAGCCGAACAACTCTAAGGAGATTTAGAAACATTAATAATTTTATTTTTCAACAAATTATCAATTTCTTTTTTACAATAATCAAGTAATTCATGATTCATT